>JANJEY010000003.1:57275108-57291363 GCA_024703695.1 Erythroxylum cataractarum | reverse complement strand
AAAGATATATATAAACTAAAATGAATAAGATATAAACAAAAAAACTAAATTAAATAATCTACAACTTTACAATATGATAATGGATTATTTTGTAATTTTTTTTAAAATTCAAGGACAATTTTATAAATTTACAAAATATTTTTGTATTTTTGTAATATTTTAAATATTTTGTATTATTCTTAAATTTATAATTGTATGATGATAATTGTCTTTGTTTATATTAATTATGGTTATTATTTATATGTCAAATATTTAAAAATTAGTGTTATTTCATATTAATTGTTATTATTATTTATTATTAAAATTTTTGAAAGTATGGTTGATATTATAGTGCAACTGTATAACATATCAATATAGAATATTTTGTAATTTTTAAAAATTTAAAAATATTTTATAAATTTAAAAAATTTCTCGAAATGATACCCAATATTAATTGGTATTAATACAAATTTATTTTAGAGCTCAATCTAATATCAAATGTAGTAGAATATTCATATCATTGATGGTGAGGAAAGGCCTCGAAGAACGTTGGAAAAAGTTTTAAACCCATTCAATTTTCAGCTTTTATGCTAAAACTTTGACGAGGACTAAACTTTAAAAAAAGAAGCCTTTGACGGGGACTAAACTCAGAGTCAGTGGTGAAGGTACAGTCAGAATGTTTTAGTCTTTTAGGTCACCGTGTTTAATGCAAGAGAGATAACTACCAATCCATTCCTATCCGGCTCCCGGTAAAGCGAATCCTATCCGTTCATTCGGTCCTACCTTTCCAGTCGGCTATCAAGAAAAGTCTTCCACTTTAGCATGCGAAGAAGGCGCTCCTCAATTGCAGCAATGATGTCCATGCCCTTTCCCCTCTTCTGTCTTGCATTAAATACAGTGACCTAAAAGGCTAAAACATTCTGACTGCACCTTCACCACTGACTTTGTGTTTAGTCCTCGTCAAAGGCTTATAATAAAAGCTGAAACTTAACTGGGTTTAAATTTTTTACTTTCACTTAATCCCCAACATTGTTCAACGCCTTTCCTACAATTTAGCTAACTAGTAAACACTAGGCTTCGGAAATCATTTCACATAAGGTATATATATTCTTCTTCAAAACAAGGTTTTGAATTATGAATGATGAGTTACGTGACAAATGTAAATTATTTAGACAATTGCTGATAATACGAATTAATACTTAATATAAATGCATTAGCAATCAACCAACGTTATAAACTTCGTATACTACCAAAATGTTACGAAACCAAGCTGATAGAAAACAATCGTTTATATAAGTTAGTGAAGTTAACTTGCATTTGTATTAGTGAAGTTAACTTGCATTTGTATATCACATAATGTTGAGAAGTTGTTATTCATTAGTTAGTAATAATGATTCTTGGAATATTTACTGTGAATATAAGATGCATGTATATTTTTGAAATTCAAGTTGTGTATATGCTTTTAGAATGTAAGTTGTGCATTTGTATTTATTTTAAGTTGAGTGATAAACATTGTTTTTGATCATAATAGTTGATAACAAATTTATTAATTTAATTTTGTCATATGTCTTTATTCATTTTATAGATAAAATGAGGAAAGTTCAAGTATTTTTGATAATTCAATATCTTAAAGTTTAAAAAGATTTAATGATCTAATTTGGGCTCACACTAGATTGGTTCCTGAAATAAAGAATCATATTATTTGCTTGTATTGTAACATGTATTTAAAAAGTCAGGAAATTATCATATTAAAGAAACATTTAACTAGGGTTAAAGGTAAAGTAGAGTCTTGTAAGAAAGTGATTCATTATGTGAATTGACAAATGAAGAGTTTGCTTGAAGAGTATCATCATGAGCCAGATGGAAGACAAAGGTTGAAATATAAAATCAGCAGTGGAAGTTCTTTTTTTAGTTGTCAGGATGATGGTAGAAATGTTGGAAGTAATATTCCTACACAACAACAAGAAGGCAAGTATTTTATTTTTGCACCACAAACAACTCTTGGAGCTCGGCCTTTAATCCATGATACTTTACAATCTAAAGAAACGACTCATAATATGAACATGATAAAGACTAGATGATGGTATAATTAAGGTATAAAATTCAATAATGCTTAGTTTTATTATTATCAATCTATGGTAAATGTTATTGCCTTTTATAGTCTATAATACAAAGCTCTTTCAATTTGACTACAGAGGTAAACTTCTGAACATCTATATTTATGAAATAAGAAGTTATTTGGAAGAAAGAATAATAATTTAGACTACTTATGGGTGCTCAATCATATGTGATAATTGGACAAATAGAAGACAAGAGCCCATATATTATTAATTTTTTAGTTTATTTTGCAAATGGGATGATGTTTTTAAAATCTGTTAATACATATAGTCTTATTAGGAATGTTGATATTTTGTTTAAGATATTTGATGAAGTTATGAATGATGTTAAGCCAAAACATATTGTTCAGTTCATTATTGACAATAATTCTACTTATAAAGCAATTAGAAAAAGTTTGTAAATTAGGTATAATTCTTTTTTTTTAGATTCCTTGTGTTAAGCATTGCTTTAACTTGTTGAAAAATATAAGAGATATTAGCTATTTTCTTATTATTGCTGAGATTATGTAGAAAGTACAAAAAGTGACCAAGTTCATCTACAAACATACATGGCTCCTGAATTTAATGAGAAATGGTTTCAACAATGGAAGAATTTGCATCGTCTGTTATTACAATATTTACAACTATTTCTTATTACTTTTGTGTTTTATTTTAATGAAAGAGTTGAGGCTTGTTTACAAGTGATAAGTGAGTTATATCTTAACATGTCATGTCTAATATTTGATAGGAGGGTTCTAGAATTATGCTTAAAGATCATGAATTTTAGTTCCAATATTAATTTGTCATATGAATTTATGAGTCTTTGATGAGGGCACTTCGTTTGACTGATAACAATGAGAAAGCAATAGTGGGATATTTTTATGATGTCATGGAGAAAGCGGATGAAGCAATCACGTCTAATCTACAAAATAAGTCTTCTTTGTACATTTCTTATCTTGCAATCATCAAAGAGAGATAGAAAAGACAACTTTACTCTTTTTTGTTTGTTGATAGGGCATTTTGAATCATAGTATCTATTTCATACTAAGTTTTATCCCAAAAAATGTAGTAAAGGAATGTTATTAATTATTATAATAATTGTTGCCATAAGATTATATAAGATCACCTAAACTCACAACTAGAGAATTATAAGGATATTTTTGGTGATTCTGCGATACCCACAGCTATTCATAAAAGATACAATCTTAATCTAAGTATATATATTTTCACTTTTATTGCTTGTTGAAAATTAATTACCATTTTATTATTTTATTATTTTTAATATTATTTTTGTTCTTACAGCTGCTTAGTATAATCAATTCAAAAGTGGTGTTATAGAATCACAAAGATCTTCAAATCAAATTCTGAGTCAATATGTGAATGCAACAGGAAGTAAAAAAATTGATGCAAAATTGAATTCATTTATTTCAAGAAAATGGATATATTGGAATACAAAAGATTAAACGACTTGATCTTTGTTTGATCTAGTTTAAAGCTTCGAGAAAGCTTTGTTATTATCATTATTAAATTGAATATATTTTTTTTAATTTTTTTTTATAATTTAATATTATTTGTTTACTATAACTCTTAATAGAACAAGTAATTTTGTAGATCCAATTGGTCTTGACCATATCGATCTTTTGGCAGATTGGATTTATGAGAAACTAAGTTTGATAAATGAGAGTAACTTGAAAGATAACCTTGGATAAAAAAAATATTTACATGTCATTTGGTGAAATGAATTTGAATGATATATAGTAATAATAAAGCTACTCTCAATAATGAAGATTTTGTATCAAATGAGAATTAAGGTCAATATGATTTGAGCGCATATTCGATGAATGAAGGTCCAGATTTTTATTTCTTCTTTTCTTTTAATTTCACTTATATTTGATATATATGTTAAATTTTATATATGTCGTATAAATATCATTGTAAAGATTTTTTGAAAAATGAAATATATATAATATTAACAATAGCCAAGCTACTACAAAAGGACAATAGTCCACCAATCACTAAATCTAGATATGTCGCTATCTGTGCACTGCTGTACAAAGTTACAGAATTTAGAAAATGACGACACTATCTATTAACTACCCACTATCCTTAGATATTCCATCTCATTGTCATCCGCTGTGATAACATCTTGTCAACACACATGGGCCATGGCCAGCAACATTTCTCTTATCCAGTTCAACAACTTGCTTACTATTTGGTTCTTTTCTGTAGCTACATTTCGGTAGATATGGTAATTTCTCTCTTGTCAGATCATATAAATGGTTGATATAAAACCAACCTTGATAAGGATGGCATTTACAGAACCTGTTTTGATGCAGTTCCCAGTCATAGTCAATGGTCCCGGCATCCACCATTTTTTGGATACGTCTCCAGATGGCTTTAGAATAATCATATGTGAAGAACATAATGGTTTACGTCTTCTACGACATTCTGACAGGGTATGCAACAGGTCTCACCTGAGTTAAACCATCGACTTTTTGTGCTCGGCTTCTTTTTAATGGCTAACCAATGTTATCACCGATGCTTTGGGGTTCAAGACTTATTTGTATATGTGTCAAGACTCATTTGTAAATGAACCACTTGTATTAATTAAGGGTCTATGATATAGAATCATCTTCTCTACTTTCCCCAACTAGAGGTAGAAACTCCCATAAATGGGAGTAACCCCGAAAGTCTGCCCTCCACCCTCCTTCCTGCAAAAGTTTAGAAACTTTAGCATCTGCCTACAGTCTATTACGCAAATGTGCTATCATTGAGTTGTTGATCAAAGGGCTAATTGGTAGCCAATTATTGAACCAGAACCATATATTTCTTCCACTATGAAATCTGTGTTTGATGAAGGGATATAGATGTTGTCTCATCTTCAATAACTCATTGAAGAATCTCGAGAATTGTTTGGACCGTAACTTGCCGGAAGTTTTTACCTTGAAGATAAACAATATTGACCCATTTGGTCCACAGGGCCTCTTTATCTTAAAACAGTCGCCATATCCTTCTGCTGATTAAAACTTTCTAAATTGTGGTAGTGGATTGAATGCTTAGTCCTCCTTGTTCCTTCGGATATACCACTTCCTGCCATTTGACTTTAGCGTTTCATCTCTTCCCGACCTTAAGAAGTCTTTTAATAACTTATCAATATTCTTTATGATCTTCTTTGGTAGAACCGCATGTGCTAACCAATGCCTTTGGAGACTCGACAGTACTGAAATAATTAGGGTAATCCTACCGGTAGGATAGAAACCTATTTTGCCAAGACGTGATTCTGGATTTTATGTGCTCCAGGATGGGTGAGCAATCCGCGCACTTCAGCCTTGCAGAAGCGAAGGTCACACCTAGATAGGATAGTGAAGGGGGTTTTAGAACTAACCTCAAAATTCTACTCGGCTCCCCAGCATTTTGCACATCCGATGAAACATATATACAACTTTTCTCCATATTAATTTGCAGCCCAGACCATTATGAGAAGATCTTTAGTCACAAATGTCGTGTCAGCGGCACAAAATAAGATAAGTTCATCTGCAAAGATGAGGTGGGTTAATGTCAAGAATTTCACATTAAACAACTATAAAAATATTAAACAATTTATAATAGTATGCAAACTTCTTCCTTTTAAGCTAGATTTTGGGGATGAGTTAGGCATTTCTAACATAGTATTAAAGTCAAGTCAGTTTGTTTCGATGGTTTGGGACGGTGTCCGATTATATTCTTTTACTCGATATATTCATCAGATGTCTAGTCTTGCTCTAGACTGAAGGAGGTGTGTCAGAAATCCACATCAGACAATTATAAAAGCATTAAACAATTTATAATAGTATGCAAACTTCCTCTTCTTAAACTAACTTTTAGGAATGAGTTAGATACTTCTAACAGTTAACTTCATTAGAGAGCATTTATGGTGACAGCGGAAGTTGCCATTTGCAGCTGTAAGTGAATTCAAGAGCCTAGACATGCCTTCCATGATCAAGGTGAAAATGTTGGGGATAGAGGATCTCCTGTCAAATACGCTTTAAATTCTCAAACAATCTTCATGAAATACAGTTGACCAAAACTCAACATCATTGTAAAGATTTTGTCTAAAGTTTTATTTCTAGTTAATTATTTCCTCAGGACAAATTTTTGTTTTAATACTTTAATTAGAAAGGTTATAAATTTTTATTATTCTTTTTATTTAATGTTTTAATATATTTTTTATTATATATTAAAATTGTAACATTTTAAGTCATTTATATTATCCTTAATTTTTATTTATATGATGATTAACTGATCTTTTTATATTAATTGTGATTATTAGATATATGTGAAATATATGAAATGCGATATTAATAGAAATAAATAATTATTGATATTTTAAATTTCTATTATTATAATTTTTGGAGATAAAGTTGACGTAAAATTTTAAATTTTATAAGAAAATTATTTTCTAATTTTAAAAAATTTAACAACAATTTTATCAGTTACCATGAATCTGCTTTGGTAAAGCATCGTTCTTCCAAGAGGGAATTCTAAAATGTGCATCCTCCGACAGGCCGCAAGACCATGAGAAGACAACAATGTGCAAATACGCACTTGTACAAACTTCTTTTGTCTCTAAAACAAAGTTCACATAGCACCAAACATATTGATCAAATCCTCACCCATACCATCACAACTGGTCTAGTCCATGCCACTCGCACATGGAACTGCCTTATTAGAGCCTATTCTAAATCTCCCACACCCATCAAAGCCGTTCTTATCTACAACCACTTCATTACATTTGGCTCCGACTTTCCTGATAATTATACCTACCCTGTTTTATTCAAGGCTTGTTCTCGTCTCTATTGGGGTTCTACGGGAAAACAACTGCATGCCCATGTTGTCAAAATAGGCCTCCAAAGTGATATATGTGTGCAAAATGCTTTAATCCATTATTATGGTGCTGTGTCACTTTTGACTGACGCGTGCAAGCTGTTTGATGAAATGCCCGTAAGAGATGTTGCAACCTGGAATTCTGTCATGTGTGCTTACAGTACCAATACACGTTCACCGAGTAAAGTTGTGGTATTGTTAAAGAAAATGATTAATGATTACATTAGACCTGATCAGATAACTTGGGTGATTACACTGTCAGCTTGCACACAACTAGATGGAAGCGAGTGTGGAAGAGCTATACATAGTTATGTGTTGAAATTGGGTTTAGCATGTGTGTTGAATGTAAGTAATGCCCTGCTGGGTTTGTACATTAAGTGTAAAAAGACAACCGAGGCGTTAAGACTGTTTAGTGAATTGGATTTGTGTAGAGATTTGGTATCTTGCACAATTTTGATCAATGGTTATGTTGAGATGGGATCTTTAGACATAGCTCGTGATATTTTCGATCAGATTGTTGATAAAGATATTGTCTTGTGGAACTTGTTGGTTCATGCCTATGCTAAAGCTAAGCGTCCACTTGATGCTTTGGACCTCTTCATGAGAATGGAAAATGAGCAGGTGATACCTGATGAATCCACAATGGTAAGTGTGCTTGCTGCCTGTGCCAGCTTAACGGACCTACATTCCAGCAGGTTAGCTCATCAGTTCATTAACTACCACAATATAAGACAAGACATTGTGTTGAAGACAGCTCTGATTGATATGTACTTTAAGTGTGGGAGTATGGAGGAAGCCTTGGTGACTTTCTACAAGATGGAAGAAAAAGATGCTTTTTCGTGGACTGCAGTGATTGAAGGGCTGGGGAATTTAGGTTATGGGAATGAAGCTCTGAGTTTATTTTATCAGATGGAGGGTCAAGGTGCTTGGCCAAACGCTGCAACGTTTGTTTCAGTGTTGAAAGCATGCAGTCACTCGGGATTAATTAATGAGGGTTGTCAATTGTTCAAAAGAATGGTGGAAGCTTACCAAGTACAACCAAGGATCGAGCACTTTGGCTGCTTAATTGATCTTTTGAGCAGAACTGGACTTTTGCATGAGGTAGAAGATTTCGTAAAACTGTTGTTACCTGAAGAACGGCTTGTAGCCTATAAAACCCTTTTAAGTGCTTGCATTAAATACTCGGAATTCAAGCTTGGAGACAAGATTGGTGATGAAATTATGAAGTTGAGTTTTGACACATATGAAACACATATTCTGTTGTCGAACTTTCGAGCTCTAGCAGGGCAATGGACTCAGGTTGCGAAAACCAGAAGAATCATGGAAGATTTTTGTATAAGGAGGAAGCCTGGCACAAGTTCTTTAGCCTTGGAAACATGAGGTCTTCATTACATACCATATAGTTGATGAAAGAAAAAACAGAAGGTATATTACTATATCCCGATTGAGATGAGGAAGGCAGGTAACCAACCACAAGAAGCAAATCGATATTGGGTCGTTTAACCTTTTTGATACCATTTAATTTCTTCCCATATTTGAAGCAACACAAGGGGAAGCTGCATTTGGATTTTGAGACAGAATCGTAGGGAATGAAAGGGCGAAGTTGAAGTGTATCATGTGGCCATAGATGAAGGTGTGAATAGAAGGCAGAACTACAGAATACATGGCAGTCAAATCCTGTAGCATCTATCCAGCGAAAGGTTTACAGTTCATGACTCTGCATTCACATTCTCAACTTTGGCACTGCGTCAACATATTGACTTCCATAAGCATCAAGTTCATCGCCTACCACTTTCATTTGCAGATAAAAATCAGCAGTAGTCTATACCGAAGAGAGTTAAATGTAATTCAATTTATTGGCAATCATCTGGAGCAGTTGGTAACACAGGTTTAGAAGTCCAAATTAGCAAGAAAAAGACACTAAACAACCTCATATTCAACTATGCTGCCCTCTCAAATATAAGCATGCCTGCACGAAGCTAAACATTTGTGGCTAAGAAACAACAGCTAAGGAGGCGTGAGTACTTAGAAAGACTTGGATTCATGAGATCGCCCGCTGTAGGCACCGAAGTATTTGTACTGTTTTTGTTTTCTGTCTATTGATTTACAGTTCAAGATGAACGACTGAATTTGGACTACCAACGAAAAAATTGGGATGCTCTATTGTACAGTTTTTACATCCTGTCCAGACTCAGGAATACTTCATTATAAGTGTACACTGCAGTATCATCTTGGAACAGAGTAACCAGGAGTCTAGTTTCAGATTCACTGGCTTTTTACACTCCGCCTGCATCTCATAAACAATTTCAACGCTAAGCACCATCCAACTGTAAGTGAAAAGGCCACGATACGACCCCCCATAAGTCCAGCAAGAATGATAATAAAGAACATTGGATAACATGAATTATCCTTTCTTTGAATTGCCACCCTTCTCTCCAAAATTTCACCAACTAAAATCGTCTCTGCCTCAGCCTCCACACCTCTCCTAACATGATCAACAACTTGTATATGTTTCTTAGTTTTTTCTCTGTCACCTTCTTCTTCTTTTGTTAAAAGAATGGCTAAGGACTTGCCTGCAATTTCTAAGCCTTGAGGATCAACAGTCTGCTCCTCTTCTCTCACTTCAACTTTATCTGCTTCCAAGCATCTGACGTTGCCTGCATCTGATTCTTTACCCTTACTCCTTTTCCATTTCTTTCCTTCACGCAACTTCTTCGGAACCAACATCCTCATCTTCGTTCTGATCTTGGCTTGTCGGCTACACTCCTTTACACTTGTTAAAATTGCAGTTCTATCTCCATCTACCTCCACGACTCTCACCAATTTCTTGGCTTCTAAATTCCCCAATTCCTTGTCGTTACTAAGTAAATGCATATTGTTTTCCACGTTGCTATTCACTTCAACCTCTGATATGACAGACTCCAGAACCTGAATTTCCTCCATACAACAATTGAAGTGATCAAGGGCATCAACCATATCACCCGAATCAGATGAAAATCCATCTTCTTCAAGAACAATTATTCCTTTCTCCGCATTTCCACAATTCTTCACGTGTTTCGAAGTTGGCACAACCCTCTCAGGTGGAAGCAAGAAAAACAACCTTCGCATCAAAGTGCCCGAGATTGTCCGCCGACTCAAACACGGTTTGGACAAACAAAGGACGTAATTTCCAAGGTGTTCAAGAAAAATAAGGACAAAGGCAGAGGTTGTGATCGCAACAGCCAGCTTCTTGGTGGTCAAACCCAAAGCCAACACCATAAACATCACCAAACTACCCAACATAAAAACCCGTCTCCCATTCTTATTCTCGTTCTCATTAGCATGCCCACCATGCAGATTCTCGTCATCATGACTCACCGGCTCTGACCCAACAAAAATTTCACGTTCTTCCTCCAAATTCCTTGCTTCCAAAGCCTGGTTCTGCTCCAACACATCATCCAACTCTCTGGAGTTTGTCACTAGTACAGGATCAGAGATCACTATCTCGTCTTCCTCGACCAAACGCTGGCTCCGTACCTTTTGCTTCTTCCTCTTAAAGGGTCTTTTCAACTTATCACGGTTCTTGACAAAGAGATCCACAAGCGAAGTGGGAAACCCAGTTTCGACCACCAGAGAGTTCCCGCGTTTCGGGGACTGAAGATCTGCCACAATCCGCGAAATCCTGGAAACTCTTGATTTTTTCCACGGGAAAGGCATGATTGCAACAAACAAAGAACGACCCTTTCGTTGTATAGAAGTGGTAAAGGTGGGGACTTTAATGGAAACCAATTCCTTGGCAAAACTTTGATCGCCGAAACACGGACATGGCTGTCAAAGGAAGTCGTGAGACCAGAAACTGGGCATAAAAGGGCTGTGAAAACAGAGAGAAGGAAAACGTGAAATAAGCGCGTGCTAGTTGGGGTGATGACCCGTTGCCGTTGGACTTTCATCCATGAATGAATGAATAAAGTTTTCACCTTTTGTTTTGTTTTGAATTTTCACAGTCGGTGGAATTTAAATAAATAAGTAAAATTGCGAGAAACTGTGAATAACATGTAAATATCTGCCCGGTACAGTTTCTTACTATAAATAAGAAGAAGATTGACGCTTTAGGGCAAGACAAAAACATAAGAAGTTGCGGGTATGAAACAGAAGGGGTCGCTCCTGTGAGAATTTTGTGCAAAATCGTTGCTCTGGTGATTGCTTTCTTTCTTCCTTCACAATCCTAACCTTTAGAACCGGTCCGTGTATGTTCAGTTCCAAGTTCCAACTTCAAACTGTTTCAGTTACTTTTTGTGGACGCGGTTTCATTTAACATAAAGATCGGTTTGATTTACCCCTGCCATGCGAAAATCACTCTCCACTTCTAAACCAACCGTTTTAAACCTTCTTCTTTTTTTTTCATTAGATATCCCGATTAAGTCGGACTAATCCTAAGTTTCTAAGATCTCACTCTAAGAATCTTAAAGAAAATAAACCTAGAACCTCAAGATCTTTCAAATTTTTATGTAATCTGTATACTTATATACACAAAGAGTATTCACATATTTGATTGTTCAGCTAATAATTGATTGCTGACCTCTTTCTACTCGTCATCCTATTCCTATCAGCCCTGTCCTAAGCTATCGTACGATTTAATTAAGTGAGCTCTCGCCTCCACTGCGATATTCCGGTCTTATGCTTACTTTGAACGACAAAAGGAGGAGGACACAATGAAATATAATCATAACACAGAGAACTAAACAAGACGCACTCTTCCCCCTTTACTCACCGTTTGTCACATCACTTGCAAAAAGGGGTTTCCCTGTGCAGCAGCAGCAAATATTATCGTACCACAATCCTCATAACCTATGCGTCCCCTGTAGAGTAGCATATCAAAGCTTACCCTTCCATCATGCGTCACCGTAACTTGAGTGACCTTGTTAAGCAAAACACTAGCAGCCGCCCCAATTTAAATGCCACGTTGAACTCAATTTTGTCTGTTCCCATTTTTTGTATACGGACCCTCAAATGGTGGAGATTCTCCCATTACCAAAGTTTTAAAATAAAAGCTTGATTGTGTTGAGAGCTTACCTACCGGTGGAAAGAGACATGCTTCTAAATTGCAGCGGTGGGAGCTAAAAGATGAGAATATGAGATTTTATTAGATAAAAATATGTCTGTGAGCATTATCGGAGAGCAAATTCACCAAACTTCACGGACCAATAATTACTTATATTAGAAGAGGGACCCGGTCCCCATGACTTATGAGCTTGCTCTGAATTCATACGCATAAGCAACGAGAAGCACGTGGCAGAGATGATGCTTGATTCAGCTTTTGTCTTTTGTTTTCCAATTGAAAGTGCTTGCTTTTGCATCAAAGCTGTTCTTTTGGTTTACGAGGGCTGTTAAATTAAGTCCTTTTCATCCTCTCATGTAATAATAAAAGGTTGAGGACTCATCCATAACTTAACTCTTTCTGAAACATACTTTATGATTTTGAATTTATAAAAATAAAAAATCCTCTTTTCTCAAACTTTTGCTATATTAATACACAAATGTCAAGCATGGAACCAATTGATGTGACATAACCCGTACAATTTCTTATTTAATTTTTTAAAAAATCATAACTCATCTTAGGATTGTTCTAATTATATTAAAGGGCCGTTATTAATATATTATATGCATGAATAAAGAAAAAAAGACTCCTATTTTTGTATATTTTTGGGCTATCATAAAAAATATAAAGAAGCAAAATATATATCTTTATATATTACCTAAGGCCAAGGTCGGCCGAGCTCATCTTATACCTAATATTTTACCCTAAACATTATTTATTTTTCACTGCTTTTCCAACAAAAAAGAAAGAATGGAAAGCTTTAATTAAACCATTCAAGAAAATCTCTCGTCTTGATTTGAAAAGGAAGATGTTGACATATTTTACTTTTGTCATGCATGCATTTAGTCATTATCACATGTTTATACTTTTATATTCCAAAATTTAAGTTATTTACCAAGGTGTATGGCTTAAATGATTGAGGTGGTTGCTTAAATTTTACGAGAATAGGTAAGACAATTATTAGGAATGAAAAGTTAGCCTGGACCCATTCTAATCTAGTTTTGATCAGTTTAAGTCAACAAATTTAGGTCAAATTAATGGTAATTTAGAGCATGCTTAAATGATTATAAAAAATTTAAGATTTCAAATCAAATTTGGATTCAAATAATTATAGTTATTTATAATTTTATACTATCTTCTCTTTACTTTTCCCTTCTTTTCTCCTTAATGCTTTTTGTTTTTTTTAATTCTCTTTTGATTTTTATACTTGTTCTTCTCTCATTTCTTTTTTACTATTTTCTTTTAGTTTTTGTCTTTTTGTCAATTAATGTTGCCTCCTCACTGCAATAAAATTGTATTTTGAATTTTGTAATTTATAAATAATGATTAAACAGTGAATATTAATAATATGCTTTAATGGTCTCTGAGTTAACAAACATGAGGACTACCGAAGTATGTGAGTTATTACCGGAAAGATAATGATATAAGGTTGGTAAGTACCTGAGGCGTTTGTAATTGTAAATGAAAATGATGGAATGAGTTAAGTCGAGTTGGACTTAAGTAGATTCGAGCTTAAGACATGATTTAGGCTACCCAAAGTCTTATCGAGCTCGAGTTCAAAGTTCAAACGATATGAGTCGAATCCAATATGACCTTGTATCATACTTAGATCGCTTATAAGATGCTTTAAGTTAAACTTAGTCCACTTTAAATTCAATCAACTTTAATAATTATATTAAAATAATGAATGTTCACCAATAGTTTATAAATTAAAAGAGCAGGCTTAAAACCTCTCTCTCCTTCACGTTTTTTTTTCCATTTTTATTCACTTTTTGAATCTTTTCAATGTGAGAATATGCTTGCCTTACACATTGTTTGATTCCTTTCCTTTTATGGAAATGGAATCAAAACAGGAACATACACATTTGGAGCTTCTCCACCTTATAATAACTATTTGTGCTCCCTCTCGCCCTCACTTCCTTTGCCTCTCTCTCCTCCTTCCAAACTCTTTGAAACTTATAACACTTTTGACCTTAATTCTTTCTCTCATACTTCTTCCTTATTTCTTAGTAAAGATCTACCGAAGAACCTGGAAAAAACAACTCAAAAATAACTTGAAGCTAGGTTTTAGGAGACCATGCTCCCTTAGAAAAGCTAAAGTATATACCTTTATCTTCCTCGTAATAAAACATTTGTAGCTGTTTGATTATGAGACTATTATGTTATAAAGCTAAAGTATTATGACCACTTTAGGTTTAAGTTACCTAGCTAGTTTGATTATGAGACTATTATGCTTAGATAAGCGCACAATAAGATTGAAAAGGATTGGATATGCTTGAATTTATGTAGGAGTTGAGCTTTAGAAGTAGCCATCATACACATTGAAAATAAAACAACTAAATGAGGATAACAGTTTAATAGAAATTACACCATCTTAACACTAGAAGCTAGAGGCTATGAAGGTAAATACGTAGTGGAAACCTATAGAGAGAACCTTTATTATAGGGAAAATTGTAAAAATTTAAAGCTTCAAATAGGCTAATCCATAACATAACTCAAGGAAAAAAGGAGAGTCAATTGTAAATGCAAATAAATTACTCAATAAGTTGTCATCAGAAAATAGCAAATTTCTTAAATAACAGCATACCTCTTAAAAAGGAGAGTATGGCACTTAAATTGTTAATTAAAAGACTTAAGAAAGCTATAAATAGACCTAATGAACTTACAAGAGATGGGACAATGCCTTATATGAATGCAACAACTAATTATAATCATGGCTCAAAGATCAGACTCTAATAACATATGAAAATGAGGAAGCTAAATTCACCTCCAACCCAAAAGTAGATAAGAAGATTGATGAAGGGAACTCTCCAAGCAAAGCTGATGTTATAACTACCCTAATGGACAAATCAAAGAGAACGATCGGAAGGAAAATAAGGAAAGGGACCCTAATCCTTATTCCAAACAAATGATTATAGCTTAGAACATGAGGTACCTTAATTGCCTTAATAAAAAGCAAGTAATCCATGACTACTTACTAACCAAAATACCTTGTATAATAGGTATTCTAGAAACTAAATTCATGAAAAATAAATTTCAAGACAAGAAGTTGATCTTTAGGTAGAGCATTGGAGGCCACTTGGTAACCATTAGCTTCATTATAATAGAGGAATTATAGTTGGGTTTGACCTTGAAATTGTCCAAGTGCATCACCGTAAGATCTCTGACCAATTCATATGACTAGAAGTATCCCTCGATTAGCTCCAAGTTAGAATTATATATGCTGGAAAATTTAAATTCTAGAGGTACAATCTCTTAAGATATTTGATCTTTATTAGTTCCTCTATCTAAGTTCCCTGAATGATTTTGGGTGAATTTAACAACATTATCTTAGTACAAGAAGTTACAGGACCTAAGTTTAAGAGGATTGAAAAAAACAAAGGCTTCCTTAACTATTTAAATACCATAAGATTAAGTTATCTAAGATATGATGGAGCTTATTATATATGAAGTAACAAAAGTTTCTTTTATTTTTTTTCCAAAGTGTAACATGTTTTCGGATATTTACTCGTGCGAAGATCTTTATATAACTCATTCCTTCTACAAAAAGTTACAACTTAGCTCGTAATTTTGCATTGTCTTTTGTCCTCCCTTCAATGTTCATAATGGTGTTGAACAAGTTGTCAAAAATATTTTTCTCAATATGCATCAAATCTAGACTATGATGTATTAAATTCTTTTTCCAATATGACAAATCCCAAAATATGCTTCTTTTTTTTCAACTAAAGTTTTGACTAATGCTTGTATTTACTTCATCGGCTTCAAATTCAGTTACTTTTAACAAACCTAATTCCTCAATCTCTTGCAAAATCTCTTCACCAGCTTTTAGAGGAGGAGGAGGTGTTCTTACTATCCTATTCTTTATAAACTTATGTTTATTGCACCTAATTGGATGATCTGAAGGAAGAAATTTCTTGTGATTGTCAAACCAACATATTTTGCCTCTGTTTGGAAGAAAAAACGCATCAGAATTGTTGGACCCCGCTGCTGGAGCCCAACATCGGGCATGAGAACGTGACGTGAAACATACTAACAATATATTTAGAAAAGACCCGCGGAAGATTAATGGGCCTGCTGGAAAACAAACTTGAAACCTGCTTTCATGTGATTTAATAAACAAGGCTAAACATGTAAATTAAACGGTTGAGAAAGGAGACCATTGGAAGTTCAATGGACCCATCGTGAAACTTTCATGCTTTTAAACATATCCATAATTCATGCTCCAAAAGATGAGTTTCAT
>JANJEY010000003.1:57252782-57269776 GCA_024703695.1 Erythroxylum cataractarum | reverse complement strand
CGCAGCCCGGATCGTGCATGCTCGTGTGGATACCGGTAGAGGGCATTAGCGATTTGCAGTGTCTTGGAATCCGAAAAAGAAAAGAAGCAATCCACCCACGAAAATAAGGTATTTTCGTTAATCTTTCGTGTTTTCGATTATACTGATATTTTTGTATGGTCTTTTCCGCAGCGTATTGTGAATACTCGGACCATACGCGATCCAACACTTAATTGTTCTCGAATGTCGGCTCCGTTTGTTAAGTATCGATTGTTTTCGATTCGAAATTTCGATGCGAAATTTCCGTTTCCATTCGCTTTCGTTTCCTTCGTTCTTCGTTTTTCGGTTGGGATCCGGTTTCCGGATCGGGTCCCAACAAATAAAGTCGTGATAACCTATATGAACTCATCTCTCCCATAGTCTATTTATGCTGGCGTCGAAACAAGAATCCCAGAAAAATTCTTTTTGAAATAAAAAGAAAAAAAATTAAATTATTATAATGTAACAATATTAATGTAATTAGTGAATATAAATCAATATAAAAAGAAAATAAATCTTTATTATACCTCAAACTCCTGAAAGTAAAATTCCTTTGTTGACTGAGAGATTTTCTTCCACACATAATCCTCAGGATCAATCCGTTCTTTAAATTTAGAAGTCATATTTCTAGAGCATGGTCCAGATGGAACCAACCAAATATAAGAAGTAATTTTATACAATGAAAAAACTGATACCCTTATAACTTAATTAAAACAAATAGTGATTAATGTGATTTCACTTACAGATTGTTGAACAATTGTTATGTACTTTCTTCCATCAGGTCCCTCAGCTCCAAACTGGAGGATGTCTCCTTGATCCGATAAAGTGGTTTTGGATGAAATCTGAGTTGAGGATGGGGATGGTGTAGCATGTCCTGCAGTAGGTGATGCCTCATCTGCAACTGTAGGCCCTGGAGGGGGACGAGGTGAGTCAGTGGGAGCTACAGACTGTGATGGTTCTCCTTCACAACATTCATCTAAACCTAGGCCATATTACCTTACGCTGTCTCTTTGGTCCTATATTTATACCTGAAAATCATTGTTTATCAAAATATCGACTTATATAAGAATTTGGATTCAATAGTTGACACAATATATGGAAAAGGAAATAAGGAGATTTGTTTAATGTCATATTCAAGTACAAATGACGAAAATGACAGTTAACAATCATAAAAGAAGAACAATAATAACCCTCATTCAATAGGACGCAGGTTGACATATTCTTACAAATACAACAATATATCAACGTTCATTAGCTTATCTAATATATTGTATCGATAAATCAAAATGATATAATTATTTTGTTTGATTTCATGTGAAATAGGAGTCGGTAAAGGTAAATGAGTCCTCGATGTCTGGATTCTCGAGAAGTGTCCTGGCATGTTCAAATGCACCAATTGAAACAGTGATACTTCTTCCCTCATATGTATGCTTTTGAACACCTTCTTGCTACATCATTTCCACTATAGCTAAACTTGTAGAGGATATTATGAATGAGTCGCTGGTTTTAGTATGGAAGACTAACACTCTACATGAACTACTAGCAGGAACAGATTGACCTAAAACACAGTATAGAACTTTCATAATGTCATTTTAGAAAATCTTTAAATGAACCAAAATTGGATATTAATGCATATGTGAATGTCCATACAAGGTTTATCGAATTGATGAATTTTTCAAAAGAATCAATCTCCCTAATCCTTTACATACTGTTCTGACATAGCTCTCGCCTCTATCGACATATATGTCATCTTCGAGATTCAAGTAAGCTTAAAACAACATGTACTATAGACCATCAAATGTGAATATATTTAATAACTTCATCAAAGGAAATGAGATGCACATAATAAAGAAAGAGACGTCCAGATCATACTAAACACCTTAAAGTAGAAGATCGACTATGGAAGGCAAACGATCCTTGAAGTATGAAGTTGCAATTTTTCCTACATTGTTTATCCGTTGGGTTGGAATAATTTTGCCACATTTCTCAAAACGGAAGGAATTACCACCATTAGGAACCAGTCGCTATGTCGATATTCCTTGAATAAGATTTTCAATGAAATTATGTACATAATATACTGAAAAGAAAATAATTTATGATGTTGATTAAAATATTCAATTACAAACACAATTTAATCACTATCATAACTTAATTGTAAATTACAATCATCTTCTTCTTCGAAAGAATAAGAATCAAACTCTGGCTCCTCTTCAGATCTCTGACCCTCGTCATCCTCTCCAGATGAAATTTGAACATATTCGTTAGATAGATAGTTCAAAGGTTCATTATCGTCATATGTCACAAATGCATTTATAAAAGTGACATTTTCCTGAAACGCTTCAATTTAAACTCTTTGCGCTCCTTTTCTATGTGATTGGAAAACACCTCCAGGTTTAACTTTGCAAATCGCCAACCAATCTATCTTATCTTGTTGTAAGCTTGGAAAAGAGACATAACACACCTATTTCGCTTGCATTGCTAACATGAAAGGTTCAAATTGCTTCAATCTTCTCCTTATGTTGATTTTAACTAGGTTGTATCGACTTTACACTTTTGTTCCAACATTTGGAGTTGGTTCATACAAGTCACAATTAAATATCACACAACGCTTGATTGACAAAGCAGGATACTCAACTTTAAGTATTTCAATTATTTTACTATAGTAATCTATCATTTCTCCTTCTATAGTAACTCCATTATTTATTGTTGCCAAGCTATGCCCATGATATTATGTATGGTATTTGTATCCATTCACGAAATACATCGGATAAGATTTAACTATTCGCAAAGACCCTTTTGTAAGATAAAAAATAAACTTGTTCTATATTAGATTTTCTACAGCCTACATAAAAGAAATTATCATATCATTAATGTTTAATGTTATGAGAACACTTAAATATGGTATTGAACTTCAATAATTTTTGTAAGTGAAAACTTACATTATCTCTCGAACCATCGAGGAAAGTGTCTTCTAACTTCTTTATTTATATCATCTTGTGTATTGTCTGACATTATCTCGCGTAAAAATGCCTCGTATAATTTAAATACATTATTATGTATTTCAGTAATAAACAACACATAATTTAAATGAAGAAATAATCATGTTCAATTTACTGCATGAAAGGTTGAACCTCTTAACAGTTCAATAAAATGTAATCATGTGCAACCTCTATTTCTTCCTCTGTTAACATTCTTCTTGTTAGATGTCCATATGTTCGTTCAATATATGTGAGAATCGACAAGTTACCATCAGCATCACTCGTTCCTCCCCCATCCTCATTACGAGAAACTTTTCTTGCTCTTGTGTGAACATGCAACTGACAATAATGTCCACAAAATGTACTAACTTCCTCAACTAAATAAGCATTACATATCAATCCTTCAACTCTGACCTTGTTTTTCACATTTTTTTAAGTGATGCAAATACCTATATTGGAGAAAATGGTTATTACAATCATGTAGTAAAAAATAGTAACATGGTTATTGCAATAATGTTTGTTGACTTACCTCTAAAATGGATACATTCATCGCTATTGAACTAGTCTGGCTAGTTTTGCCTCATGTGTTAAATGCATAGATAGATGCTCCATACAGTCAAAGAAGCTTGGAGGAAAATCTTTTCTAACTTGCATAGAACTACTGGAAGTTCCAACTTGAATTCAGATGATGTTAAACTTTTGAAAAATATACTTAATTATGTTATAACTTCCCAAACCTTATTTAGTAGCAACTCCCGAAATGCAATTGGAATTAGCCTTTGCATAAACACATGACAATCATGACTTTTCATTCCAAATAATTTGTACTTCCTCTAGACAACACACCTAGCCAAGTTTGAAACAAAACCATCAGGAAACTTTAGACCTTTCAACTATTTAAACAAAAGCTCTTTTTATTTTTTTTCCAAAGTATAACATGCTTTTGAATATTTACTCATGTGAAGATCTTTATATAACTCATTCCTTCTATAAAAAAGTTGCAAATCAGTTCGTGATTTTGCATTGTCTTTTGTCCTCCCTTCAATGTTCATAATGGTATTGAACAAGTTATCAAAAATATTTTTATCAATATGCATCACATCTAGATTATGACGTATCAAATTCGTTTTCCAATATGACAAATCCCAAAATATGCTTCTTTTTCTCTAACCAAAGTTTTAACTAATGCTTGTATTTACTTCATCGCCTTCAAATTCAGTTACTTTCAGTAAGCTTAATTCTTCAATCTCTTGCAAAATCTCTTCACTAGCTTTTAAAAGAGGATGAGGGGTTTTTACCATCCTATTATTTATGAACTTATGTTTATTGTGCCTAAATGGATGATCTGAAGGAAGAAATTTTTTGTGATTGTCAAAACAACATATTTTGCCCCCGTTTGGAAGATAAAACGCATCAAAATCATTGTCACATTGAGGAAAAGCTAATTTTCCAGCTATACTCCATCTAGATAACAAGATATATGTCGAAATTTACTAATGGTTCACATTAGATTCGCCCTTAACATAAAACTTTGTTTCAGAGAGACAACATATGTTTGAACACCATGTTCCCAAAGATGTTGCAATTCAGATATCAATGGTTATAAGAAAACATTTATTTTATGCTTCAGATTTATAAGCCCTGACACAATCACTGTCAAGAACATATATGCCTATTTCATACACATCCAAGGAGATAATTTATAAAGAGTAACTATGATTGGCCATGATGAATATTGCTGCTCGGATTGACCAAAAAGTTGGAATCCATCCGTCGACAATCCCAACCTAAAATTTCGACATTCAATTGCAAAATCAATATGGGTGTCATTGAAATGTTTCCATGCCAGTGCATCTGATGGATGACTTATTGCTTCATCTTCCTGTTCGTATTCAGCATGCCATCTCATGTGAGAAGCAGTAACATCAGAAGCATGAAGTCTTTGAAGTCTCGGAGTTAGCGGGAAATAATACATCCACTTTCACGGTACTAATTTCTATTTCATTGAATGATTTCTAGGCTTAAACCTAGATTGACCGCAAAATTTTCACTCTTCTAAGTTCTCATCATATTCCTAATACAACACACATCCCCTTTTGCAGCAATCAATCTTTTCCACAGGCAAACCAAGACACCTAATAAGTTTCTTCATATTGTAAAAACTATCAACTATTGTATGATCAACAGGCAATGATTCATTATGTCATTCAAGAATTTTATCAAAACTACGGTCTGAAATATACCCTTTAGACTTCATGTTCAAAATTCGAGCAATTGAAGACAATTAGATCATTGTCTCATAATTTGGCCACAAATCTAGGTCAGCTAACTATAATAAGTCAAAAAAATGTTTTGCTTATAGGTTAGGTTCTTCTTCAAGATTTATCCTATTTTTCTTAAAGGTATAACCAATCCCACCATAAACCATTTGCATGTACGGATTTTCAGTACCATCCACATAATTTGTTCTAAATCCAATTCCCCTTTATGCTCATTTATGTTGACAGACAATTGTCTTTCATTACTCCTTGAGCTGTTAGAAATCACCGGTTTCTCATGTTATGTTCACTCAAAATAATTGGAGACAAACCATTTTCTTAACAAATGCCCATTAACTTTATCAATAGGAAGGAAACACTTGTGTTTGCACTTTTTACATAGACATCTAATCTTTGGCCCATCCATATATGCAAGTTGAGAACATGCATAATGAATAAAAGCTTCAACTCCCTTAACAAATTCAGGATTAATGAAACCATCAGGTGTTAATCGTTTATACATCCAAGATCTATCCTAGAAACTCATTTTTGAAAAACTGTTGATTCAAAATAGTGAATCCATAGTTAGTTTCATTAATGTTAGCCAACGATTACAAAACATCTAAGATAAGAAATTTGGCTTCAACAGAACAAATTCTCATTCTAACTCCTAGACTCCAGGTAATAATTACTAACAAGCCTCACAGGAGCTCCATCACAGGTTATGTGTTAAGGTTTATGGGTTGAGATGTAAAAGATTTGTATACTGAAGATCGAATATATATGTTTGTAATCATATATGTTAGAATAGAATTATTGATAAAAGTTTGATATTTAACCTATATTACATATGTATTAGTGCCAAATATAATAAGTATTCATAAGAATATGAATACTTAAATTAATAAATTGGTTTAACATATACAATTAAAAAAACAACCATGTAAAAATTCAGACATGAAAAGTAAACAGAATATAATCATATCAAAGAGCGGCAATAAAATAACAGATTGATATAACAATAATATAAGTTAAACTCATCCTCTATTAATATATTGATAAACCGAAGTTCATACTACAAACAAGTTTCAATTTGAGCAAGCCAAATTGAATCAGCCATGTAAAATACAAATCACAAACAAATACCCAAATTTTACCAAGTTCAAAAAAACGTAGACAAAAACATATTCACTGACCTCAACCGACACGTAGAAAGATCTTCTTGAAGTACGTTAAAGAAGATAATGACAGAGCTACAATGAATACTATAGAAACTGAAACAATTTCAATTAAATTGTGTGCAAAGTCATTGTTCACATAATCAAAAATATAAGGAAAGTAAGGTCATTTCCATACCTGCTAAAGCTTCTCTTCAATCTTGTTCGGAAAATAAATACTGTAAACAAATGAGTTCTTACAACCAAGAATAAAATTGTTAACAGTTTATAAAACAAGATATATTAAAACAATCATATAATACATCTGCTTGCGCATAGTTTAGAATACGTGATAAAATTTTAGCAAATAACAATTAAAATTATAGCTCATATATCTATGTATGTATGTATGGATAACCTTTAGATTTTACTAAGACATTGCAATATGGTATTTATTCGTTGCGTTGCTCCCATCTCTATTGTATTCTTTTGAATTGCACTCAATAAAGTCGTTAGTTAAGCCGATTATTATTTTCTTGTAATGGCAATCACAAAGAACAACTCCCTTCATTCTTCATCACATGAATCACACCATCATTGCAATCCTCTATTAAATCAATATCTAATGTATGCTCTCCATAATCAATGCATCATGAAAGATTATGTTTTAGTATCCCTAATTTCCTTACTTGACTCATATGGGGGCTTTTAGTAATTTTCTTTTGAAACTAATTATTGGAGATACCATCAATGTTTCTCATTTTATATCCATAGAGGTAATCCCAACTATTGGTATTCATTTCATGCCACTTGATATTGTTCTGCAAGGAAAAGATATCGAAGGGTCTTTAGATAAACATGGGTGTAAGTACTTAGATAAACATGGGTCTTTAGGAGTTTGTTCCTAAACCTTTCTCCTATCCATATTCTTTTAACTCTATTTAACAAACATCCTTTCAAAAAGTAATTTCTCTGTACATTTCCATAATAACCACAAAATAACATTTCATATGATGGCAATTGAAAATGTTAGTGTGATGTGATCAATACTTACAAAATTATGATCTATATACATTTTTAGGCCTTCTTTAGTTATTTATAGGAGGTAAAAAGTTCTCTTTTCAAAATTTGAGAAATTAGGAGCTCTTATTATGTGACAATGAGTCTTAACAAAAGATTTAACATATTACATGCTTCTTTTTATAAAATATGACCTTTGGTGATGTTTGAGCAAACCTAGAATGATAATAAGCTTGTATCATGTCATTCTGATGATAAAGAGGATTATATGAATAAAAAGAATATTGCATGCTATTTTGGTAGGATCTTGCATGAAAGCTATACCTATTTTTGGCTTTTGAACCTTGTTTTCTAAGTTTAGAATGTAAATTATACATAAAAGTACAAAATCTTTTCTTTCATACCTAGAAGATAACGTATGAGCATTTAAGTTTTCATATCGAATGTTATATACCCATGTGATAACTAAAGTAGTGGCTCATAATTATAAACATATTTTGTCTTTAGAAAAATTATCTTAGACTTTAAGTATGCTATTTAAATTTAAAAACTATTTATAGTAAATCTTGACAATGATTCTTTGAGAATATTGATCTCCTTATTCAATGTCTCTTTCTCATGCAAAAAATCATACTCATTATCATTTTCAATAACTACACCCTTAGATTCTATCATATCATGTATGTCATAATTTTGTTAATTTTCATTCATACATGTATCTAAGAGCTTTAAAATTTCTGTATGCTTGAAAGAAAATTTCTTCCTTTTTAATCTTATGACCTCTAGACATTCAAGCATTCAACTAACTCAATATATAAGTATACTCAATATTACAATTATCATTATCATCATCAAATTTTTAGGAAAAGAAAGCCTTGAAATTATTAGCCATAAAAAGTATACTTGTCTTCATATTTACAAATTCTTGACTTTTTTAACTAATAGTGTCATCCTATGTGACCTTAATTAAGTGCTTTCTTTTTCTTCTTTAATTATTTTTTGCTTTTCTTCTTTACGAACTTCTTGAATTTTTGTGATAACCTTTATATCATCCTCATTAGTTTCACTTGTGAAATTATCGTCATTATAAATTTTCTCATCCTAAAGATATTAAACACCATACATTTTATACTTGGAGCTAATTCCTCTTCATACAATTCATTCATATACATATTATAGGTAATGAGTGATCTAACTAGCTTTTCCAATGACAATATACTTAAACTTTTGATAAAGACCTAAGACATTTTCTCACTAGTTCATGATTATTATAAGTATTACTGATGCTTTTAAATGAATTAATGATATAAATAAAGTAAGTACAAATATTAGAAATTGATTCATATTTCTACTTAACAAATTAACAAAAATTAGAAATAAAGAAGGGAACTCCATCTTCACAAATTAACCAAAATGCATATGAGGCATTTCATCAAACACTTCATATGCATCAACAAATCATCCCAACTTCAAAAAGAAATTTGAGAACTTAACCTTCTAACATTAACACATCAACCTAAAATGTTATTACCTATTAACAAAAGACTCAAACATACCAAACAAATAACTCAAACAAACACAAAAAATTTGACATTATTAACGGCATATACACGTATGGGTGGGGTGGGAAGGAAAACAAAAGCAAACAACAACAGTGCCTACCCCTTCCGACACACCACCACCGTTCCACCATGCCGACGACGACAAACGACGACTCATCGAAGGAGAACAAATGACGTTGTTTTCTTCAACTTAATAATGTTTAGTCACACATGACGTCGTATAGGTTTTCCAATTTACCGACGGAATATATCGTCGTTAATTTCTATCGGTAACATCAAAATACAATAACCCGTCATTTGGCTTAGCTATAAGCAAAGCTAAGTGCAGTTTGTTTGTCTTTGTAGATAAACTAGAAATAAAGAACACACTCTTATAATTTAGGGTTTAGAAGTCAGGAACTCCCATTCAAATACTTAAGGATTCCAATCTTAACTAAGAGAATGTCACTTAGAGATTATCAGCGCTTTTATGTTGCAATTCATAAGCGCATTGATCATCGGAACAACAAATTTTTAACCTTTGCTGGAAGACTACGACTAATCATTTCATTCTTAAACAATCTCAGTAATTACTAATGTTGTCAGTTATTCCTTCCTTAAACTAATCAAAGTATATATAAAAAAAAGTTGTTGAAGAATTTGTCTCTTTTTCCACGTAAATGCATATAAATCATATTTTTAGGTTAAATATCATTTTGGTTAGGTTTTGCTTTGGTTTAAACAATATTAACACATAAGTCAAATTATAGATACATGAGTTACATTATTCGAGTTAGTTTACATAATTTATGCCACATCAATCGCGTTTTATTAATCCACATATTCTCAGGCTTACTACATCTACATTGCCACTAAGTAACATAGTAATAGCCTAATAACATTTTCTTTTGATAAATTTAAAATTATAAAAATTAAGATAATTTTACAATCTATAAGATTTTTATAAAGTGTTAGATTAAAAAAAAAAGTCTCATGTCCTCAAACATAAATAAAATTTAATTGATCAAGTTGATATAAAAACCAAATTGTTATAGAAGAAAATGTACTAAAGTCTTAACAACATATGAATGTATGATTTTTAAATTTGAGACATTGATTAAGGCAGCAAAGGTTTTGATGTTAGAAAAAGTTGGATGTTAAGCAGCAAGACCTTTATGCATCATCTTTGTTTTTCTCTTTTAGTTTTTGAATGGCCAAGATCACAGATGGAAACTTAGAATCAAAATGTGTTCTTGTTTTCTGTTGGGTCAATGGGCCTGATTAAATTAGTATTTTTAGTCCAGGTGCATAAATTCAATATGTGGGCCAATTAAGTTAAACGAGGCTTAGCATAAATTTCCAAATTCAACACCTGCTGTCTACTAAAGTATGCACAACCTGAATTTCAACACATCTACTATTAAAAAGTAGAATAACATATCAAGGGATAAGAGACAGGAAATCCTTATGCATAGGAACTAAAACTATCTGCAAATCCTATTTGAATCAGAATTTACCAACTCATCATCTATACCAGCGACGAATCCAAAATCTTAGTCTTGGAGGGACAAAGAACTTAATTTTGTAGGGACTATAGCCTTATTTAGTTTACAATTTTAGTTTTGTAGGGACTATAGCCCTTGCTAGCTCCCCCTGAATCCATCCCTGATCTATACCATTTGGACCTTCAGAAGAGCATTTACCCTCTTATAAAGGTGCATTAGTCGTTTAATCAGAACCTCTAACAAAACTTTCGGTCTCAACCTTTCTCTTCAAGCAACCAAATCTAGCAGAAAAGGGGAAGGAGTGGGAATAGTGTCTGATTTATAATTTCTAGAGCACTAGTGATGATACTTGGAGATGCAAAAGCAAATAGTAGTTGAGACCTACTGAACTACTGGATATCATTTGGTGGCACATTCCTTTCTCCGCTAGTGAAGCAACTAGCAACTATCTTGCACAATTCCAAGCCCATTTCTTCCAACTTCTCCTTTCCTTTATTTTCTTAACAGGGTTTTCTTGTAGGTCAAGACATATATCGATTGATGATTTGGACAAAAGACAAAGGATTACAAATTCTCCATCACTACTCTCTTGCTTTTGTTTCTCTTGAGAGTCTACTAATTAGACTTGCATTTATTCTAAACATGGACCAAATTGATGTTACAGGATTCTTAATCACTTGCCTTAATGGAAACGGCAACATGAATCCACCAATGAATTTCTCCATTCCATTTGTTATTCCTAACAACTCTCTTAGTGCTTGCTTACAACACCTACTTAAGGGGCTAGTTTTCAAAAGCAACGCCTAACCTTAATCACATATTTCATAGATATCACAGAAAGATTGGCGTCACCTGCAATTACTTTCATTTAATGTTCAAACGTTTCTCGAACCAATTTTTTTTATATCAATCAAGAACATTATGTTAGGTCTTTTCTAATAATAATTAAATAATGGGAAAGGACTTATGAAAAGGATAATGCATTAATTCTTTATTTTGGAATAAATACTAGACTTAATTTGAAATATGTACCTATTAACTTACAATTATAATTACAACTTTTTTCTATCACTACAACTTTTGGCTATTTTTGTTTTTGCCTTATTTTAAAAATTGTAGGTAAAAATAAGCTTTCAGTGACAATTTTAAAAATCGTCATCAAAAGTTAAATAAGCATTCATAAAAGTACCACCAAAGGATTTTTAGAATTGTCGTTAAAGGATATGAATATATTTTTGGTAGTTTAGAAATCCAATAATATATGATTTGACAATTTTAAATAGTTTTAACATAAAGTTTGTAATTCTAATTATATTCAAATGTATTTTTTTATCGATTCTATTTAACATTTATTAGTATTTAATATCCATTTTTAACTATATTGCAATTATTAAAATTATATTGTAATAATATAATGATACTTGAATATATAGATAAAAATTGTAAATAATAGAATGTTATATGGTAATTAATATAATGATATATGAATGTGTCGATAATAGATCAATTTTGCCATATCTTAGTTATCATATTGTTCTACTTAATCATATTTCTCTATTTATTATATATAAACTCTATATAAATAATATAGAATTTGTATATTATATATAATTAAATCGTTGTCAAAGGCTAAGCATTTTGTAATAATTTTGTAAAATCGTCACCAAAAGTTTCTCCTTTAGTAACAATTTAGTGAAATCGTCGCAAAAGGATAACCCTTTGGTGACGGTTTTGTATAAGCTTCGCCAAATGATGGGCCTTTGGCAACGATTTTGTATGGAATTAAAAGGATCAACCTTTAGCGACGATTAGTCAAGCAACAAAGATGGAGTAAAGAGAACATTTTAGCTGATAGAACCATTATAAAGGCATTTATCTAATTTCACAAGGGAAGGAAACCCAGAACGCTTGCGCGAAGAGTAGTAACTAAGACATATTATCGTCACTAAAGGTTGATCCTTTTAATTCCATACGAAATTGTCACCAAAGGCGCAACATTTGGTGACGCTTCTACAAAACTGTTACCAAAGGGTTGCCCTTTTATGATGATATCACTAAAATGTTGTTAAAAGGTCGCCAAAGGTTGATCCTTTAGTGAGATTTATGAAAGCATCACCAAATGAAGTGTATATGCACCAAAATGATGTCATTTTTTTTAGTTAATACGACTTCGTTTTCATCATATACAAAAACTAATACCAATTGTCTCCTCCAGCGTTCTCTTCTCTCACACATTTGCAGCCTCCTCCACTGTCCTCCTACTATCTCACCTTTCCAACCTCCTCATCCACTGTCCTCCTTTCTCGCATTTCTAGCCTCCTACCCTATCCTCCTCACTCGTGTTTCCAACATCCTTCATCATCCTCCTCTCTAGGTTTTCTAACCTGCTCGACTGTCCTCCTCGCATGTCCAGCTTCTATCTCGCATTTCCAGCCTCCTCCACTGTCCTACTCACGTTTCCAGCCTCCTTTATCTTGTAAAGAAAAACATTTCATTTTAAAGAATTATGCTCCGGATATATCATTATGATGATCAAGAAGGTATTAAATTATGATTTCTCTTAATTCAAAGTGATTTTCTAACAAATGGTTAGTAATATATGATTTATTATAAATTAAAAAAGATCACTTGAACATTTTATAGTTTTTGAAGTTTTTGGTTTGGTGGTTGTTAATGGATCTTGTCAAATGTAAAGATTCTTCTTGATTAGATGAAGATGATGTTAACTGTTCTTTTGACAATTAAGGAGATAATTTATATTTCACCTATGATTTTTATTTGAATGGATACATGGGCAATGATTCAAAGGGATCACTAGGAATGTAACAGAGAATGAATTTGATGGTGATATATTTGGTATGATTGATTATAAGTTCCATAAGAGGAAACAAATGGAACCTTTAAAATGTTGACTTATGTTAATACATACTGTTGATGATTGACTTATGATAATACATATTGTTGATGATTAACTTATGTTAATGCGTATTGCTAATGGTTGACTTATATTAATGCAATGAATGTTAATGATTGAATGTATTGATAATGATGATTGGATGTATTGTAATGTTACTAAAATTTATGTTTATATATGTATATATCAAATATAATGGCACATGGGAGAAACAAAGAGAAGAACATGACAGTTATGGAAATTGTAGAACAAATGGATCTACAACTTTGATTGGATCAATCAGTTGGTGTCATCAATTCAATTCCTAGCCAACAACACTGCTCTACCTCAGCCACCATGAAATTAGTCATGCATAATTTCATTATGCCTCAATCAACAATGAATCAATTAGAGGTTGTTTATTAATCTTTAACACCTATAAATAGACTTCTGCTCAAATATACATTTATATATTCTAATATTTCCTTATAATTATTGCAACAAATAAATGTTGCAGTGAATAACAAGTTGTCAGTACAAATTGATCCTCAGTAAGGTCATCTTGTAGACAAGATCTAATCCGCAAAATTTTCAAGTGAGTTAGGGCTTACTACGAAAACATAATTACCTTGTTTGAAACATATTAAAGACTTGAAGGAAACTTCCTTAAAAAATGTTTTGGAAAAAGTTGTGGTAATGTTTCAATATATTAACCTATATGCAATATTGTTTCTATTATTTTAAGATTAATTACATTTTTACTTATTGATCACAGTTGAAACTGAATATTATCGATATCGAGAACCTTGATGTTCTGAAATGTGTGATTTCATTATTGAAACAAAGGACCAAGAATTGTCGTTATAAGTTGCATCAGTATTATAAATCTTTTCCTTCTAATACGAAGGCATATAGAAATGTTCTAGAACGAATGTCTCGAGAAAATTAGAATAATTTTGTGATTATTGAGTTGACCCAAAAGTTAGGTTTGTTTTCTTTCCCTTCAAATTTGCTTCTATTAATCTTGTTAGATAATTTAACGGCTACCTGATCTTTTTTTTTCTTCTGTATATAGGATAATTGAGAGAAGGCAAAGATCAATCGAGAAAAAAAATGAAAACATCTCACAATCAAAGGTCTAAATTATTTTTAGTCGTCCGAAATGAATATGTAAAATCTTTGTTTACAAGTTATAATTATATTAATAAGCATTATATCATTTATTAGACCTTATATTTTTCTTTAATAAAATATAGTGAGAAGGAACTACATAGACAAGAGTATGATATGATCACACTATACAAAGTTACTTACTATAAGGAAGGTAAGGGGGTGGATGTCAGAAGAAGAAAAAAAAACTATGTAAGTATAAAACTTTGTTTAATATTTAAGTTCATTTATTAATGTAGTAGTAAGTAATAACATTTACATTGAATATTGGTTTTTTTAAATTTTAAAATAAGAAGCAATAGTTGTTAGAGAAATTAATGTCTGAGGGGAATGAGGTCAATGTAGAAGCATTTGCAATACCATACTTAGTACATATTCTGGCTATATCAAAGGTTTTCGCTTTGGCCCCAAGCCAAAAGTTTCAACCTCATCAAGTCAAACTATCATTCAACAACTTTAAGAGGAAAACAAGATGAATTACAATATACTCGAGCAAAATTAACCAAAGTTGATAAGTTAGTCAGCAAAATATTTCGCTCGGATTATGATAGCAATGAAGATAAAAGTGAATGGTATTAATTACATCTTTTTTTTTTCTTGTGATTATTGTTTGTATTATAATTTAAATATAATACTATTTTTCTTAGATTACAGAATTGGAGAAGAGATAACTGCTGAGTGATTATGTCATGAATGGTAAAGTAATGTGATGTTTGCTTTAATTAAAACATATTATTTCAATACTCACAATATTTTTAGCATATTTTGACTAAGCTTTTTGGATTATTATAGGTTTATCGACATGGAAAAACCTAGCTAGTCATTTCAGTTATGATGTAATTTTATCTCAACATTTATAATTTGTAAACTACTCTCTGTATTTATTATTTTGTCTATAAGAATTATTAAAATCTTGTATATGAAGAATATTCCTTTTTGTATTAATGATATTTTACTTTTTATAGACAATACTTCAAATTATCAATTATTTTTATACAATTTTTATATAATAAATTTACAATAAAAATATACCAACATATTATATATGATAATATGGATTAAAAATGTAACAAATAATTTATCTTACAATTGTATAACATTTTATTAAAATGTAGCTAAAAACATTTGACTACATTTTATATAATGTAGCTAAAAATATTTTCCCACATTTTCAGAAATATAGATAAAAACATTTGGCTATGTTCTAAGAAACATATCTAAAAAATTTCACTCATTTCCAAAATGTAACTAATCATATTTAGCTACGTTTCCAAAATCGTAGCCAACCTAAATCTGAAACCCTAAACCTTAAACTCTAAACCCTAAGCCCTAACTTTTAGCTATGATTCGAGAAACGTAGCTAAATATTATTAGCTACAAGTTTGGAAATGTAGTGAAAACATTTGGTTACGCTTCAGGGCTACGATTATAGAAATATAGTTAATAGTTTTTAGCTACAAAAAAGAAACGTAGTCATAACTTCAAGATTACCTTTTCTATATTGGTGCATTATATTTAGAGGATTAGAAATACTAAATCTTTGGAAAGGTGGAAGAGTTCAAGCAATACGGATGGATGCAATTTTTCCTCAAGCTAAGAATGACAATCATGGTTATTGTTGATCAACAACACATTTCCAATCCTATTAAGTTGCAACTGAACTTATAAATAATGCTATTATTTTATTTCTTGTTATTGTAGTTACTAGAATTTTGTATTAGGTCCTCCCTATGGAGTTGTAACTTTGAATTATGTAATTTCCACCTTTTTGAGTGAATTAATTACTTACTTTATATAAAAAAAACTATTGGCGATGATTCCTAAAAACGCCACTAATATTTTTTTACTATGAAAATAATGCGTAGTCAAAACTTATTAACAAAGATTTCTGAAAATGTCGCCTCTAGTTTTAAGCTATGACACTTTGATGATGATTTGGGTGACGAAACGAAAACGTAGCTACAAACTATAGGCAACGTTTTTTTACACCTTTTAGCAATGATTTTTTTGTAACCAAAGATTAACTTTGTTGTAGTGTATTTTGTGCGATTCACTTGTAAACCTTTACTTTACAATTTGAAATATGTCACAATTTGAGGAAAAACAACTATATTCAAATACATAATGGCAGGATATTTTAAACTCATGAGAATCAAATTATACATACATCATATTGACATACATCTAATGTATATAATTCATCATATTTACATTCAAATCAAGATTTAACCTTTTGTTTTACATATTTGGATTGAAGTCAACTTGAAGATATCTTAGCAAATAAGCTATCATAGATTCTCAATGGGTCGGTAACTAAGGTTCTAGGTTACGAAGAATAACTTCTATAATGCATAACAGTACTTTCGTCTATAGGATTTGGTCGGGTCGGCTGTACTGGGCCAGAACCCAGTCTCAATGTCGTATGGGCCGATCGGTCCAATCACCAAAGATCAG
>JANJEY010000003.1:57207747-57231249 GCA_024703695.1 Erythroxylum cataractarum | reverse complement strand
AACTAAACCATAAACATAAAATAATCACAGTTCACGCTTAATGACATCATAAAAGAAAATTCGGGGTCTAACATTACTATTGCACTCTCTCTTGGCTGGAACCTACGGCAAGTGGACGTTAACAATGCCTTCCTGCATGGTTCACTATCTGAAAAGGTATATATGAGTCAACCTACTGGTTTTCTTCTTCGAGACTTCCCTCACTATATTTGCAAGCTCAATAAGCCCCACGTGCATGGTATCACTCTCTTCGCACCTTTTTCCTCTCTTTTGGTTTCATCAATGCACTCACGAATCCTTCATTATTTATCTATAATTATGGTGAGACTCTGGCCTATTTTTTAGTTTATGTTCATGATTTGCTCTTAACTAGTAACTGTCCAATCTTTCTTGACAAGTTTACAACAGTCTTATCTCGAGCTTTTTCTCTCAAGGATCTCGACATGCCTCAATATTTTCTAGGGTTGGAGTTGCATCCATGCAAAAAAGATCTTTTTCTCTCCCAACGTGATTACATCCTAGATATCTTGGGCAGCTTCTCTATAATTGGTGCCAAGCCTACCTCCACTCCAATGTCTCTGTCCACTAATGTTGACAATTCGTCATTCTCAGTTGATGGCCCAACCTATCGGAGCATGATTGGTAGTCTACAATATCTTGCCCTAACACGGCCAGACATATCCTTCTCTGTTAATCGCTTGGTTCAACATATGCAATCTCCCACGCATAATAGATACTTGAAGTCAACAATTCAACATGGTATTATTCTAAAACCCATTTCTTCTCTCACCGTCATGGCCTTCCGTGACGTAGACTGGGCAAGTGACTCAACTGATCGGCAGTCCACCAATGCCTTTGTTGCCTACCTTGAGTCTAATCCAATCTCATGGGCTTCTCGAAAGCAACATTCTGTGGCCACGTCTTCCATTGAAGCTGAATACTGCACCATTGTCTCTACTGCTATTGAAGTTCTATGGTTTCAGCAAATAATCAAGGAACTTGGCTTCACCCTGTCATCTTCTTCTCACATTTTTTCTGACAACATTGGTGCTATTTATCTGTGCAATAACCCTGTTTTTCATTCTAGCATTGCATATCCATCAATCCATTTTGAATTCGCTTCTTCATGTTGAGTTGGATGATGGAAATTTTAGGTTATACATTAACAAAACTAAACCATATTTTTATTTTTTCTTCTCTTTTTTTTTTTTTTCTCTCTTCTTCTTCCTGGCTTTCTTGGAACACATGACCACGGGCAAGCCCAAATGATCCGATATATATAGCCACCGTCGCAGGCAGGAAGGTGGTAAAACCAAACTATTATAAGTTTACCTAAATCTGTAAATTACTTATTCAGTTAGCTATGAAGATATTTTGAAATTAGATATCATATTTCTTAGTCATAACTATCATTTCAACGATGATAATAATAATAACACAAGGGCTGTAGCTGTGAATATATTTTGAAATTAGATATCATATTTCTTAGTTATAACAATCATTTCAACGACGATAATAATAATAACACAAGGGCTGTGGCTGAGATTTGTATGTATCTGTTCATGATATTGTCCTCTTTTAATGAATAGTTATTACATTAGAATCTGACCTCAGACGACACCATCATCAACGCTCTTACGGGCCTAACGAATATGACATTCGGAGTAAAAAATCCAATCCCAAGTCCCAACCTTTCTGCTCAAATGTGGTCCCACTCGTAACCTGCTTACAGCTCATCCACAACGAAGAAAAACCCCAAAACACCCACGGAGCAAACCATAACACAACAGTACAATCCCCTATTAAACCCCTAATTTTAGACAGAGGATGAAAATGCCCGCCTGACAACCCTATTTTTGGACAAGAAATAGGAAAAACAAATAAATAGGAAAAACACCCAACTGGACAACTCACTCACCTTTATATTCCCTCCATTTTCTCCCCCGTCCTTTTTCTACTCTCATCCACTCTTCTCTATTCCCTCCTCGTTAATCGTCGTTATTCTTGCATCTAAAATCCTCCGACCAACCATTTTCTCCAGAAACTAAAGGAAACCCAGATACCAAATCATCGAAAGTTTCAAACTTTACCCAAAAAAATGAGAGAAATCCTCCATATTCAAGGTGGGCAATGCGGGAACCAGATCGGAGCCAAGTTCTGGGAGGTGATCTGTGACGAGCACGGTATTGACCACACCGGAAAGTACAGTGGCGACTCTGATCTTCAGCTTGAGCGCATCAATGTCTATTACAATGAGGCTAGTGGTGGAAGATACGTGCCTCGCGCTGTTCTCATGGATCTGGAACCTGGTACCATGGACTCGGTCAGATCGGGGCCGTTCGGACAAATTTTTAGGCCTGATAACTTTGTATTCGGTCAGTCTGGAGCTGGTAATAACTGGGCTAAAGGTCATTATACTGAAGGGGCTGAATTGATAGATTCTGTTCTTGATGTCGTAAGGAAGGAGGCAGAAAACTGTGATTGCTTGCAGGGTAATGATGGATTTTACCCTTTTTCTGTTTTCTTTTTCTTTTTGAGTATTGTTTTTCATTAGTCAGATCTTTATGTATTAGGTTTGGTTATTTATTTGTTTCAATTTTTTCTTTGCATTTCTATGGTATAGTTTAATGGTAACATGTGCGAGCGTATCTGGGTTTGTTGATCTGACATTTTTCTGGTTGTGAGTGCGTTTACTTTAGTTTTAGATATTCCTATCTGCGTGCTTTTTAGCAAACTTGGGGTCTTTCCATTCATTGTGAGGGTATCTTGTATCAAATGAAAATGGAATTCGTTTATGACGGTCGAATAGTAAACTTGTATGCTTATTAAACATTTTAATTTCAGGAGGCTAAACATATAGTTAGATTAGGAAGATTGTGGTTTTGTTTTATTGCAGAAACGAGTTCAATTTTTTAAACAATTGGGCATTTCAAGACTAAAAGGGATTGAGGATCTTTTTTGATTGCGTGCTCTGTTTATATGTTAGGATATGTAATTTGTATATTATCTTTTATGGCTTTCTATTAAATTGGCACTGAAGTTTTTCGTTTTCATGTAATCTTCCTTTTTACATTTTCATATTACAGGATTCCAAGTTTGCCACTCATTGGGTGGAGGAACTGGTTCTGGGATGGGAACTCTCCTTATTTCCAAGATCAGGGAGGAGTATCCTGATCGTATGATGTTGACCTTCTCTGTCTTTCCTTCTCCCAAGGTTTCTGATACAGTTGTGGAGCCGTACAATGCTACTCTTTCTGTCCATCAACTTGTGGAGAACGCAGATGAATGCATGGTTTTGGACAACGAGGCTTTGTATGACATTTGCTTCCGTACTCTCAAGCTTGCCACTCCTACATGTAAGTGTTTTTGTCAAGCTTTGCTTTTCTGTATACATCATGAAACCAGAGTTGAAATTCTTTTACTTTCTTGAAATGTACTCCGTGTTCTCTTCTTTTAAAAACTCTAATTTATCTCCCAATGATCTGGCTTGAGAATTTGAAAAAGGCAACAATAGCGATTGGAAAAATATTCGGTACCTTTTTGCTTGATACACATGTGTAAGTCCATAAATGGTGGCTGGTTGTTAGCTAGTCATTTGCATTGGTGATTAAAGTGCGATGGGTTGCTCGTGAATGTTTTTCTTGATGCTAGGTAGCATTCACATGATTTCTTCCTTCTCTCCTTTCCTTTTTTTTTTTTTTTTTCACAAAAGCACACAAACGCATATGATTTTAGACTTATCTCCTTAAAAATACAGATAAGGTTGGCCTGTACTATTGGTCGTTTAAAACGTAATCTTTCTGCTGTCCAGATTTCTGATTGAGTTTTGCGCTAGCTAAACATGCACTGTGTTTACGATCTCAAACTTGCAGTATGCACTTATTATTACACTTTTCATTGCATTAAAAGAATTGGGAATAACATTAATATGACCATTATCTTGTGTTACCAGTTGGTGATCTTAACCACCTCATTTCTGCTACCATGAGTGGAGTCACATGTTGCCTCCGTTTCCCTGGTCAACTCAACTCTGACCTCCGAAAGCTTGCTGTTAATCTCATCCCATTCCCTCGCCTCCACTTCTTCATGGTTGGGTTTGCACCCTTGACATCAAGAGGATCACAGCAATACCGCGCACTGACTGTGCCTGAACTCACCCAACAAATGTGGGATGCTAAGAATATGATGTGTGCAGCTGACCCTCGCCATGGGCGCTACCTAACTGCCTCGGCCATGTTCCGTGGTAAAATGAGCACTAAAGAAGTGGATGAACAAATGATAAATGTCCAGAACAAGAACTCATCATACTTTGTTGAGTGGATTCCGAACAATGTTAAGTCCAGTGTCTGTGACATTCCACCAAAGGGTCTGAAGATGGCATCTACTTTCATTGGGAACTCAACTTCCATCCAGGAAATGTTCAGGCGTGTGAGTGAGCAATTCACAGCTATGTTCAGGCGCAAGGCTTTCTTGCACTGGTACACTGGTGAGGGCATGGATGAGATGGAATTTACCGAGGCGGAGAGTAATATGAATGATCTGGTGGCTGAGTACCAGCAATACCAAGATGCAACTGCTGATGACGAGGAGTACGAGGAAGAAGAGGAGGAGGAGGTTCCTGCCTGATATATACCTTGATCTATGCAGTGACGAAGTTTATGTTGTTAGCTCTCTTTCATCGAGTGTTTTATGTTTCTGTAATTGAGGGGTCAAAATGGATTGACAAACTAAGTACAGTGGATGTGGGTCCTTGTATCAGAGACTGGTTATTCGTGGCTGCTTTTTATTCCTAAAACAGATGGATGTATGATATGAAAGTTGAAATTAATCATCGTTTTTCTTTTATATATAAAGGGAAAACAAGCGTTACAAATTACATGTGAACACTGTAACACGAGGGTGACAAACTCCTGATTCATTTGAAGAGGATAGGTATGCATCTTATAGGTGGGAGCATAAAAATAGTAATTCCTAATTTGAACTGGACTGTAAAATTTTCAAGCCAGTTTGTATATTGTTTACTTTTCCTACATGTGTACCGAATAACAACAACCTAGTTATAGGTGAACAGTTCATCAATAGTATTCTTGTCATCGTTGGCAAGTCCTGGCGTGGCTCGGTGCCCTGGGGAAGTTTGGACTGAGCTGGTCCGTACCATTTTCAGTGGCAATATCTTGAACCCTTATTAATGCTCGTAATATTCTGATTGTGTCTGACAATGTCATTGCGGTTGATATGATTACTGATGTTGTTTCACCTAGTACAAGCTGTTTAAGCCTGGTCTGTCAGATTAGACAGCTTCTTAATGCTTTTGATTCCGCCCATCTATCACACATTCATCGGGAAGGAAACTTCGTGGCCGATAGCCTCTTCTATCATGCATACACTTTCGATCCGGGAGTACATTATTTATCGAAACCGCCTGATTGTATAGTCTCTTGACTCTTTCATGATCTTGTTGGTGTCACTTATTTTTACTAATCAGTTTGTACTCTAGGCAGTGCTCTCGAAATCAACCAAAAAAAAAAAAAACTCGCGCCTCTATAGGTGCAAAATGCCAACCTTCGCCTTGGATGATTTAGACCTGACTACGGTTTTGTTTGAACTGTCATTGAGCAAAATCTAGATTAATTAGAGGAGTCATTGCTAAGTGTGCTCGAAGCACAGATTTTGAGTAGATTTGCCTGGGTTCTGGTTTGACCTGAAATTTTATGTAGGGGTTTAGGTACGTTTGAAAATTTAGGTGTAAATTTAGGTTCAACTCAAAATCTTATTAAGCTCGGGACTTATGCCTAACACAAAACTTGAGAGGACTAAGAGTTGTAGCCCAACCTGAGCTTTATTTGACCTTAGTTATGCTTGATTAATTTAAATTTTAAAAACGATGTTATTTTATTTAATACGTTAGGGCTTCAGGCGTGATGGTTGAGCTAGGAAAAAAATTAAAAATAAAAAGGCTCAAAGTCAATCTAAATTTCAATCAACTCTCAAACTGAACTTGTTAGCTTCAAATTTGTACTCATTGTAATGTTGTTTTATAGCCTTTGCTAGTATTAATACAATTCCTTTCATTTAAAAACAATTTAAAGAGAAGAATTGATGAGAAGTCCATTAAAGCAACTCGGATCTAGAGGAACAATATTAGAAGAAGAAACCAAAAAATATCGAGATTAAAAAAAACTTAAAGATTCAAGGATTAAGATGAAGTTGTCTTTATCTTTTGATCTTTTTTTTATTATATAATTTTTGTGTGATTTTTTCTTGTTTTTATTATAAATTAATTGAGATATAGATCTTGGTGGGATAAATCATAAGATTTGCTGTTTTGAACTTATGTTTGATTAAAATTTTTAGTTTTCTTGTGACTTGTTCTTATTTTGATATTGATTTGAAGTTTTGAACCAAAGTAACGAGGGATTCATGCATTAAGAGCAAGAGATAATTTATATGTTTAAATCACAATATGAGTAATGAAGGTTAAATGAGTTAATTGATCTTTTTAGATTAGAACACGGCTTATTGTCAGAGTTCACAAATCTAATTAATACATTCTTAAGTTGTTTTGATTAAAAAATTTAATTAAATCAATTTAAAAATAAGAATTATATTACTCAATAGAAAATTATAACTTAAGAATTCTTATCGATGTAAAGAATTACTATTAATCATTAGTTAGAGTAGCATCAAAGTATAAAAAAGTGGTCGAAAATATCTTACTTAAATGCAACTTATTTATCGGTTATTTTAATCTTAATTTTGACTTTAATTCATAATTTTAAATTTATTTATTTATATATCTTTCAATTCAGTCATTCCCTTTATTAGGTTTTCCGTTAATAGATACTCATAACTAATTTTGTGAAAAATCTGTTGCAAACTTACAATTTCTCTCTCAAAATGTTGCAGAGCTGTAGAGTTAGGGTCTCACTTCACTTGATAAGATGCATGCTGACCGCAAGACTTGCGATCTTAGACTCCACAAATCACAAACCTACACACTTGCGGCCTCACACTCATTAAAGAATAGAACCCTAGAGCTACGGACTTCTTGTCTTGTACTCGACCAAATGAAGCCTATAGACTTTTTCTTTTTTTGAAATTTTAAGAAAGAATATATTGCCAAAAATTGAGGAGGCTACAATGAACAATATATTACGACCTGCAAAGAAGAAAAGTTGAACCAACCCTTACTGCCCATAATAACCAAAAAAAAAAAAAAAAAACAGACCAATAACAGAATCACAAAAATCAACTCGTCCTCGTAGTTAGACTTAGAAAATCATGATTTCCAGACACAAGGAGGGCCTCTTGAATCAAATTGACAATACAGTTAGTAAGCTCATACTTACTCCGCTCGATTTGATAAATGCGCTTGTTCCACTCTTGGCAAATATGATAAAAGACCAACTGAAACGAGACCCTAATAAAGAAACCCTCTTGCTTACCTGGTTTGGATTGACGAATAACCTCTTGCAAAACAGCACTCCAGTCATATACAGCATTCAAAGTGCTTAACAAGTGTACTATCCTACTCTACACGCAAGTAGAATCAAAAGTAGTAAACCACCGATCCTTAGTACACAATCGGTTTTTAGTTGCAAGTCATAAGAAGAAAGCAGATTTGGGACATAATACTTGTCGCCAAACTAAAGCAGCCCAAGGCACCTTCTCCCCCACCACCCTCCCTAGGCCATGAGCTGAAGTAGTTGAGAAATTGCTATCCGGAGCAGCAGCCCAACACATTGAGTCCGGAGTGCTAAACAGAGTAATTCTGCCCAAAATGGTGTTAAGTAGGTGATCAAATCTGCGACGAAGCAGGCGATCACCCTCCCCTACGACCCACGCAATTGAAGTTGTTATGAGGACCCGATTTCGGACCCCCAGAAGATCTGCTTGTTGCCACAAATGACTACTCACATGCCAATTGTCAAACTAGAAAAAGGTGTCCTCATCATTGCCAATTCAATGCCGAAGGACATGATAGATCAAGGGTCGCAAATGCAGCAGACTTCTAAAAAACCAAGAGTAGGCATGCCGCTCTCATCTTCTGATCCGTTTTTAAGATTTGAAGCTAATGCATACATGCTCATATGGCCTAGATCATAAGCAATCTCACGAACGAAATTTCACAAACTTACTCATTAGATATTCTTGTGTATGAAAACTCGTAGACTTGGATACATGAAACCTGCCAGCCCAGTTAACCACCCTCACAGCCGCTTACGTGCCAATTTTCATTACTCTTTAACATAAGACGCATATCTTTAAAAAGTGTCGTGGATCAAATGATATAAACTTATCATATGTGTTAAGCATCGAAATTTCATACGTATGTGTTAAAAGCCTATAGTTCATATATGACCTTTGGTAATATCACAAGATTCATCCATGTGTATAAATTTTATACAACTTTAGAGTATCAAAGATGGATATTCTAAACGGTAAATTATAAAAAAAATCATAAATTTACCTAATTTTACAATAATAACTAAAACTACTACTACTAATAATAAAATTATCAATTTGTTGCAAAAATAGTCTACCGTTAGTTTCATAATTAACAGAGTTAATGTTGCACACTAAATTTGTAGACCTATTAGACACATGACCAATAAAAGAAATACGTTAGATTAATTAACTTAGAAAATCAAAATCCATATAAACCTGATCCTAAAATTGTCTCACAAATTTGCAATTTGATGTATTTATATCATGTGCATTTTTGTTTTCTAAATTAACTAATTCGGTATGTTCTGTATTGACCATTTGTATGTCATGTTTTTAAAAGGTTTGTTAATGTACGTATTACATCATATCGGTATCACTAATTATTTGGTTAATAGTGGACTATTTTTATAAAAAATTAAAAGTGTGAACCTTATATTATTACTTTTTATAAATTTGACTAATATTATAAAATTAAATTAAGTTTAAAATTTCCTTATATAATATAACCTACTCTAAATCATCCTATTCTAAACGATTCAAGTATATAGAAGTTCAGTTCAATTATCAAAGAAGAGGTAAAGTCGCTGTTTTCACTATTTTTTGCTCAGACAATTCTAGATATCATAAGTTTGATTTGAACATTGAAATCTCTATATTGGAATTTGGAAATACCTTTTACTTCTGATTTATAGGTTATCCAGTCTAAAAGGAGTTTTTTTTTTTTAATTCGAGGAAACTCTGTAGGCAAGCTAAGCTGGCTAAAAGGAGATGAAAAGTCATAAGTTCAATTAAAAAAATAGTTTTTTTTTTTGTAAAAATATAAAAAAATGTTATGTACATTATGACTCTCTTCAGACTCTCGCAAAACAGGAAGCCCTATGTACTGGATACGACTTCGAATCTAAAAACAATTCAATAAATGGTAAATTTTACTAACATCAAAAAGTAATTCACAAAAAAACTGAAGACATGACAAATCCCAACCTTGAACCAAAATTTCTAACAAAATTGTAACCCTAGAGAAAAACATATGATTGTTTTGGCGCATAGAGGATCTTAAGAATAAACACTTTAGTGAAAGGGAGGACATTTTGTCTCTATTTTACCTGTCTTTTAACTTAGTAATGATTTACCATTAAACATAAAAAGGAATTGAAAATTTGACATTTTAACAGCTTGGAAGTAAGAAGTAACAATTTTGTAGTAATTAGGCCTGGAACATATGTATAAATACACCTACATGTACGCCTAATTGCATACAAAAATATACTTATATATTTATTCACTTATGTGGTGCTTCGCCTGGCAAATAATAAATGGAGATGTAGGCATGACAGGATTCCCGTTTTATGAGCCATAGAAAGGTAGGCAGATTTGAGAGCTATTCTACTTATCTTGCATGCTTACATATTAGATATGGAGATGTGATATGATTTTGTTTATTTGGCAACTTTACCTACAAATCCAGAAAGGGTTTATTGGGATTTTATTTCTCATGAAACATCTGATATACGGATACAGAGATAACTAATTCACACTTAGAAATCTGATTTACAAATGAAATTCCTTCTATTCTCAAGAAATATTCATAATGTTAGTTAAATTCTCCATAAGCTTAGGACTATAAGTGCAAACACATTCAAAATTCTTAGAGACTTACTTGTTATATATATATATAGCTGGTTAAAACACTACAATTATAAGTTATAAGATCCATTAATGTTTTGGAAGGGTCATAATATCTATACATCAATTGCACTATCTAGATCAAGATGAAGCTATAAGCAAAGAGTGATATCTTTGCTTGATGAAAAGGAAGTCTAATGATGCTCCAATATCGCAATAAGGTGTTCTTTAATCCAAAAGACAAATGCGACAATATATAATGACATCTAGTGTAGTCAATTAACATTTAATTACCTTCAATATTATATTTTTACTCGTATGTTACATGATTCTAAGGCCATTCACGAGATTGTACATGTATATCTTGTGCATTACACGCCTATGATACTCAACACAACCGTTACATTTATGTCACATGTTAGATAGTGTAATCTGTCTTTTCGAAATCATTAATTATTGCTTATAGATGTGTTGCTTTTTTCTTACTACTCGCCCTATATATATACTCACCGCAAAAACAAAATTTGGCGATACCTTCTACTTAATTTGCTCCGAACACTTCTTAAAGTACTATTCTCCGTTATATGTTCTTTTACATGGACAGAAGTAGCCTGCATCAACAAATTTCCACTTTGAGACAATCTCTTTTGGATGAGGTATTACATGTATATCATCTCTTCTGCTTTTTCTTCTTCGTCTTCTATTTCTTTTTCTTGTTCTTTGTTTCTGTTTCAGTGAATGCATATTATGAACGAAATAATACAGGGAATTCTGGACCAACGTTTCACTCAGCTAGAGAATCTTGAAACGAAGGATAATCCTGATTTTGTAGAAGATATCTTTGACTTGTATTTCAGAGATTCAACAAGATACATTGCTTCCATTGAGCAATCTCTGTAAGAATATATAGTCGATTACTTTAAATTACTATTTCATGGTGATGCTGTTGGAGACGATTACATAGAAGTTAAAGGCATATATACGTACTGACAAGGACTAATTGTGAATGTTCGTTCAGGCAACAGACACCTGTCGATTCCTTTAAGCTTGATAAGACCCTCTATCGTCTCAAGGGCAGTAGTGCGAGGTACGTATGTAAGAAAATTATGATGGAGATGTCCAAGATTAACAAGTTAATAACCATAAAAACGTGGTTTCGATCGTTTCTCATCAAGTTCTTAACTTATTTTTTGCAGTGTTGGCGCCATCAAAATTAAGAGAGAAGTGAATCAAATGAGAGCGTATTGCGAGGAAGGGAATCTTGACAGGTGCTATACAAAATTTGTGAGATCTAAAACATAGTTCATGATTTTTAGATGATCTAGCATATGGAGTAACATATCTTAGTTAAGAAACTATGTTGTGTTTAATTTGTTTAGTCACGTCATCATTAATATTGGATTAGATAGCAGATCTTGAATAAAAATTCTTTTAAAAGGTTTATCTAAGTCGAATCAAAGCATTAAATTAACTTTCTAGGTTAGGTAAACTTTGAGAACTATGGTAGACAACTAGACATATATTGAAGTGCTTGCTACAATAAACACACCACTCAATTGTCATAAATCATGGATCTCAGCTACTAAACTTAAACCAAAAGCAATTACTTCCAAATAATCGTAAGCATGAACCAAATGATTAGGTCATTCTTTTTTATATGTATCATTATCATGACCACAGGTAAAGATTACTTGTTGCAAACAGGGTGTAATAATCATAAATTTTAATATAGGGCCAAGGAATCCTTCGAGTTGTTGAAACTTGAACATTCCACTTTCAGAGACAAACTGGAGCCGTATTTGGAGGTGTCTTCTTCTCTTTTTCTTAACATGCACGCACATAAACTTTGCTTTTGGTCTTTTCTTTCTTTTTCCCTTTCTCATGTTCTTTTTCTGTCAAACTTTCAGTTGCTTGGACAAGCCAAACTTTGTGATCCGCGTAAGCCCCCAGAATAAAGAACTTGCCAAGTGGGTAAATTGACTATATATAAGTATATGGCTTACAACCTGCTTGGGCGAAAAATTTTATTAAGGATGTAATTGAATGTAGGTGAGTTCAATGGATTTCCATATCACAATGCGTTACTTGCTTTTTATATAAATTTCACAAGGCAAATTGGAAAATGAAAATTGCTATGTCATTAAGAAGGTGATCAGCAATTTACTTTACATCTCAGATAAAGGTTTTTTTTTTTTAATATCTCAACTGATATTAAAACCTTATAATTCGTATTTATGCATCTCCTTGCATAAAACAGGTAATTAGAATAGGTTCCAATGTGTGTCCCTTCCCAACAATTGGAGTAGGACTAACAAACAAGTCAATATTAATACTATAACCTAATTGCCAAGACAAGAACTCCTTGATAAGATGCTAAACTTAATCTTAATTTGTTTTCTCTAGTTTGTTCTACTTTTCATTAACGTACACGCATTTCTTGCTAATCTAGAAATAAACAGCATCGTAATTAGTTGCTTAGATTAATTACCAACTTTAAGATATTTATGCAAGTTTTTTTAGGGTTGATCTTCATTGACATATAATTGGATCCAATAAACAACAAAAAAGGGTGCAATCAATGTTACCTTTTATATTTTTACTCCAAAACTGATCAACGTTCAAAATAAAATGAAATCAACCTCAAATGTCTGTAAATGAGGTAATTGTATTTAGGAAATACTTAATTCCAAAATCCAAAATTATAAAATGATTTTTGTAAATAATTTAATATCTGTAAAAAATTTCAATGAGAATTTGCAAACCCGATGTCATTTCTAAATTATTTTCAACTAAAAAAGTTCAAACGGCAATAGGGGTAACCCAGACTCATCCTTCGTATCCAGTTTTAAAAAAGGTTGACAATCAGTGCCTTTTATAAGTATCCTCTAAACTCTGACTCAAATTAAAACAAATCAACATAAAAGCTTGGTCAATACCTTTAGAGAACATTTCTCCAAAATTCTAAATTAAAAAAAGAAATTAAGTTTGTGAAAAAATGACACACTACAACATAAATGACATTTGGCAACGAATATTTTCGTTGATAAAAGTACAAAACTATTTAGTTGCAAAAATTTGTTAGCAATGAGAAAAAAATCTTCGAACATTTCATCGCAAAATTCAAGTAGCAATTTGTAATTGACAACTTTTTTAGAACATCGTTGCAAATTATTTTTCGCTCCAATTTATGATACATCACCAAAAGAGATAGGTGAGGTTAAAACCAATTGTCGTGAAAAACTATTCGTACTGGTTGTTATTCGTGGCTAAAAGTTAAGTTATTAACTACGTTACTTACTTGTAGCTAATAATATATTGTGATGACAATTTTTATCTAGCAAAATATTATTAGTAACGATTTTCAAAATGTAGGTAAAGCTTATTTGCAACGATTTTTATAGGTTATTTGTGACGATTCTCAAATCGTAGCTAAATGTTATTTGCAACAATTTAGATAATATATCTAAAAACTTTTGGTGACGATTTTGCAATTTACCAAAAATCTTTTTAACTACATTTTTATTTAATTTAAAAAAATTATTGGTGACATTTTGAATAACTTGCTAAAAAGTTTTGGTGGCGAGTTTTAATTTTTTAGTAAGCATTCGTATAAAAAATTGGATCTTCAATTATGATTATTTTAAATATTTTTAATCCATCATATTGTTTGTGATATCTAAAATGTTTGAGTTATAATTAATTAAACTAAAATGAAAATAATCATCATTTTACATAAACATAAATGTCATTAAATGTTAATTGCAAAAAAGCTTATGTACAAACTAAGTGTCGTTTCCATCATCACTACTACTTTCATAAATTGATCTTAATATTTATTTGACCATCTTTTCAAGCTTGGACAACCTTCGTTCACTACGATCTAACTTTTGTTCATTACGTTGTAACAAAGCCTTAAGTGATTGGTTCTCCTCTTGAAGTGACATTATATATGCTGGTCGTAATAAGGATGCCTCAATTGGCTGAGGGCCACACCCAAAACCTTTAATGTAATATGATCTTATACTAAGGGCGTTGTTGCAAATTTCTTTTATATTTGGCTCATTTCTGTCAAACAAGGTGCTCTGCACAACTTTTATATCTTATTCTAAAATTAAAAAAACAAAATAATTATTTAATTCAAAATTTAAAAAACATAAAAATTAAACAAATTTTTAGACTTACATAATTATCTTGCACTTCTTCAGACGTCTACCTTCACCTTTCTTTTAATGTGTAAGTTTATAGAGTGTGATCCTATCACACTCTTATCTATGTAATTCCTTTGCACTTTATTTTATGAAAACAAAAATTAAAAAACATTAAATAATATTAGAATTTCTAGCCAAAGAACTTACAAATTCTTTTCAGACGATAACAAATGATTTAGGGCCTTGGTTGTGAGGAGTTCTTATAACCTTGACTTTCTCACATTTTCCCTAACTATGGAAAAGAAATAGTCATTAAATGTTGCACAAGATTAATTGAAGCAAATGTGAAGAGAAAGAAAACAAACCTTAACATTGGTAAAGGCCCAATAATCACACATTTAATTCCAATTTTCTAGAGTCGCCCATTCGAAAATGTGTTCCTTGCTTCCTCATCCAAAGGAAAAAAATTGTAGTATTTATGTAGTCGATAACGATAATCCTTCACCCTTTGTTTCAACAGTGAACTGACACAACTTGAAACTTTAGGGTTCTCGATGTCGATGATATTGAGTTTCATCTGTGAATAACAACTAAAAGTTAAATTAGTGTTTAAATATTAGTTAAAAATGCATATAATTAAATAAAATGGAAAATTACCAAAACTTTGTCAACATCATTTTGAAGCAAGTTTTCTTCCTTCAATTGTTTGGTATGCTTAAGGCAAGGAAATTCAATCATAACGACGACCCCTAACTCACTGGACAATTTTGTTAACTGGACTATGTCAATAGGACGACCTTGTGAGAGATTAATATGTACAGACAAATTGTTGTTAATTGCAATATTCATGCATTACAACTCAATACTTTTAGTGACACCTCAACCTTTTTTTTTTCCTAACAACGGTATTAGAACCTGATGATAAGAAAATAAAGATAAGAAAAAATGCATTAAATATGTAACTATATATTTGAAGATAAGTGAAATCATAGGTGGTAAAGAGTAACAAACCTAAAGATCCCTCACCAGTAATTGAGGTAGATAGACGTTGTTGCTGACTAACCTCTTTGGTGGATTAAGTCGGTTGTTATGGTTGATCTGGTTATTATGGGGGAGAAAACTAGTTGCCATCTTTTTTTCCTTGTTTCTACTAGGTACCATTATATTGAATATCTTTAATGATATTATTAAATGATTTATGAATGAAATTCCAATATAAAATAAACCTAATTAGAATAACAACATAAAGAACTTGTATAGTTTAGAAATTCCATCATTTATATACATAGACGGCGAGAAAACAATTTAATTTTATCACTTATTATTTGAAATACAAAAGTAGGAAGTACATGGAGGATTATTTGACATTGCTTAGGTGGAGGAGTTGAGAAAATTTCAATTCATAACAAACATGTGAAGAAGGTTTGTGTTATAACACTTTTAATCGCTTCTCATCCTGAAATTGTGATTAAATTATCTCATTTATGAGACAAAATCATCGTAGTATAAATATTACATTGATGAACATGATGAGTATGATTTTTATTAGAACTTAGAAGATCAAAGTTGTAGATCCCTTGATGGGATTATTTTGATTGTTTTCTCCAATCCCAAGTTAGTTAATTAACTATAATCATAAGTAAAATTAAAATGGTGACTTGTCAATTTTCAAACAATATAGACAACAATCTCCTATAAACAACAATTTTTCCCTTCAATTATCATCATTAATTACATTATGATTTGACTCTTCACTACTATTATATTTGGCCAAAGTATCATCATTATCATATAATTCATCTTTAGTATATTCTTAATCTCTTTCGGCGATAAAATTGGCTTGTACTTCATCCACTTATACTATATTGGAATCAACATCTCTCCTATATAATAAAGATATATATGCATCTTCTATTCAAATGGCTTTATTATTCAATTCCAATTCAATCTCTTGATATATTTCATCATCATCCTCACTCATTATACCATTATCTCTTTTACAAAAATTGAAGAGACTTCGGTGTTAAAATTTTTGAATAACCTTCCAATTGTTGCCTAATTAGGTATCATTGAGATAGAAAACTTGCTTCACTTGACTTGTAAGGATAAAATGGTCATTATCATACTATGTCTTACTAACATTGATACTAGTAATATTCTCATTCACCTTCATGTCAACAAAATTAAACCATTTGGACTTAAATATAACAACCTTTTTATCCTTGATGTGATTCAACGCTATTATTTCAGAGATGACACTATCAAAGTCAATAAAATTGTCGTCATGACATCCCTCAACGACAACCATACAATTTTGGCTTCTACATTGACTATCTCGATCTTGTATGTGAAATCTAACCCTATTAATATTGCAATATGTGTATTTTTTCTTACATATATGAGACCTAAATGCTAAAGAATATAATGTTGTTGTCACCTCTTGCATGTTATGATTATGTAACTATATCATCTGTAGGACCAGAAAGAAATTATAAGTTAATCTAACATACAAATTGTCATAAGTTCATAATATGTCATTAACAAATAACTTACTCGATTACTAAACCATGATAGGAACTTAAGCTTATGTCTTTCTTTAATATTAACAATCCCTTTGGTTCGAATCAAATCTTTGTGCTCTTTATTTAAAAAAGTTAGTAGAGATCAATCCTTGTGCTCTTTATTTAAAAAAGTTAACAAAGATCAGGAATTTAGATTGAATAAAAAAATTTAATATAAAAATTTGAATCAAAAGTAATATACATACTTCAGATATATATCAAAGCTATGTCTTTTTCCATGTTATCAAAATCTTCAACTTTAAGTATCTTGCAACATAATTACTTAAAAAACTTACCCAATTGACCCAATGTATGGGACACATCCCTCGACAAATACCCATGTATTTCAACAAGAAGTAAAAGTTACAGAAGTACAAGACAACAATGACTTTCCAACCCTGTTACTTTCCCCTTTTTTACATTCACACAACGGGCTATATTAGATGCATACCCATAAGGAAACTTGATTGATTTAAGAAATTGACAAGAAACTTGTTTTTCCTTTTTTGACATGATATAACAAGCTGGTGGAATAATGCATGACCCATCATCTCTTCTTTTCAAATGCAAATCTTTTCTTATATTCATGTCTTACAAGTCTAATCTAGCCTTAATTGTGTTTTTCGATTTGCTATCAATTCCCATCAGAGTTCCTAAAATATTCTTATAAATATTATTTTTCAACATGCATCACATCAAGATTATGCCTCAATAGCAATTCCATCCAATATGGCAAATCGAAAATACGTTTTTTTAATTTCAATTAAGGTCAACAACATTTCACTTTTTTTTTTATTACTTAAGTCTTTGTCAGGTGTAATGTCACCTATTTGTGATAGCTAGTAAACCACATCATCACCAAACAACCACAAAGGAGCATCAACTAATTCTCCTTTGCCATTAGATAATTTGCTTCTCTGCTATCTATGCCTATGTTTTAAGAAACAACGATGTCCCGTATAACATATTTTATTTTGTAGCCTCATCGAATAAATTTGACAGTTACATGTAGGATAGGCTATATACCCTTTAGTGCTCCATCTAGACAAATTCCCATAAGCTAGAAAATCATTTATAGTCCATAGAACGATCAAATGCATTATAAATGTTTCACCTTGAACAATATCAAATATTCTAATCCAACCTTTCATAGATCGTTTAAGTCATCATTTAATAGTTGTATATATGTATTGATATCCTTACCGGGAGTAATAGGTCTTGGAATAAGCAAAGATAGTAGTATGAAAGGCTCCTTCATACACTTCCAAGGTGATAAATTGTATGACACTAGAATTACCGGCCACATGTTGTATAAAGTACTCATATTATCAAAAGGATTAAATCCATGTGAGACTAAACTAAGTCGAACATTGCAATAATCTTGTACAAACTATGAAAACTATTTATAAAAGTCTTTTCTTGTCAATGAATTTGCTGGATGACACATAATATTATCATCTATGTGTTTCTCTTTATCTCACCTCATGTCAACTGTTGTTTTTGTTAACATAAAAAACCTTTGTAGTCATGGTTTAATTGGAAATCTCAAGATTTTTTTTGCTATCTTTTTCCTTCTCCCATCATTCAATCGCCATCTTGATGTTTCACAAATGAGACATTAGTCAAGATCTTTATTGTCCTTCCAAAATGTATCACAACCATATTTACAAGCATGCATTGATATGTATCCTAATCTAAGATCCCTTAACAACTTCTTTGCATCATAGTCGTTAGTCGTTGAGCAACTCAATTAACAAGTCAATTACCACTGCATCTCTAGCGCTGTAGATAAGAAAATAAATGTCGCAATGGATCGAAGTTTCTTATGTCAACAAGGGATTTTAAACCTGAATATTACCGAGAACATGGTCAACTTTTTATTCAAGAGTAATCGAACTCGCTAGTTTCAAGCCAGAGCTGTACAGAAAATGGAGTTATGGCGGACCACAGCCAAAAAAATTTTGGTAGCGAGATTGGACATGTATTTCTTCTAAGAGCTATACGACAAATAAACCTTTTTTCTAGATGGTGACGGGCAATCACAGAAGCTACTAATGGAAGATCTGCTGCAAGCTTGGACGTAATTTTCAAATCATACATTGTAAATTGTGTTTATGTCGGTTCTCAGTTAGTCTCTTCTGTTCGTTCAGTGTCCTCTTTGTTTTGTTTTGCCTGCAGATTGGATGTGCTGGTTTTAGAAAAAGTTTATGTATGAACAGATTGGAACCGTCTTATCATGTGAAGACTCCTCAACTTGACCTAATTTAGCACAAATATAACTAGGAAACTTCATATACATATATGTAATGATGCCTTCTTTCATAGTACTATCAAGTCATTACCTAGATAGTTAGCTAGAAAGCACCATAATAAATATAATAGAATAGAGCAATTACACATCCTACTCTTTGACACATTCAGAGCAATAATTTTGCCCATAGTTAATAAAGATTATATTGTTTTGTGCGAAAAAAGAAAAGAAAACATGGCCGGCAAACCTGGGGTTCTGAACCATTCCATACCTACTGGATAACTAAGGGGCTTGCAATTGTAAAATGTATGTATACAGTTATAACGCGGAGTTGTGGTTATATATATCAAGGAATGACTTGTTCAACTGCGAACGGCTGGGTTCGTTGTATTCCCAAACTTTATCTTAGTTTTACTTTTCCACTTTACTATATATATAGTAATCCTTACTCTCGTTTCCACGACAAGAAGTACGAGTAGCCAGCTCCCACAGAAAATTCGACCCATATAATTTGCTCGCTAATGGCTACCAACATTTTCATTCTTGGTTTCTTACTTTTTATCTCGGCTTCCATTGTTTTGGCGTCTGACCAAAACCCACTTCAAGATTTCTGTGTTGCTGATGAAGCAAGCGCAGGTACACGCATGTGCATGTGTTATTGTTAAATCTTTAATTTGCTAATATATTATGCGAGAAAAGCTGATGGATATCTGTTCCTTGGCTTCTATACTGTTGCTTGACAGTTCTCGTGAATGGAGCTGCTTGCAAGGACCCAACGAAGGTTCAAGCTGAAGATTTCTTCACTAGTGGACTTCAATTGAGGGGCAACGTATCGAACGCAGTAGGTTCCTTGGTTACCCTAGTTAATGTAGCCAGAATACCAGGACTTAACACTCTTGGCATCTCTTTAGCTCGCATTGACTATGCACCTAGGGGTCTTAATCCTCCTCATTTCCACCCTCGTGCTACCGAAATATTTACTGTAATTGAAGGCACTATTGAAGCTGGGTTCATCACATCAAACCCTGAGAACCGTCTCATTAGGAAGGTTCTGAATAAAGGTGATGTCTTCGTATTCCCTATGGGACTCATTCACTTCCAGAGAAACCTGGGAAACAATTACGCTGTAGCCAAATCAGCTCTAAACAGCCAAAACCCTGGAATCGTAACTATTGCAAAAGCAGTGTTTGGGTCAAACCCGGATATCCCTAGTGACATTCTTGCAAAGGCTTTCCAACTGGATTTGAATACTGTCAATTCGTTGCAAACAAAATTCTAGACGGTAACAAAAAACAGAGCAGATTAATCCTCATGAGTCTATTTGTTTATGTGTGTATTGCATGCGTGAAGTGTGCCTGTGTATTATTTGTTGTCGATTCTATTGTTGTTTAATATAATAATAAAAGACAGTATTATGGTTGATTTCCATTAAAGTTGATGTAGTCAGCTCGTAAATGCGTGTGCCCGCCTCGCCAGTCGTCACCAATAAGCATTGATCAAAAGAGTAAAAAAGGAGAGCGTATTAAATAAGTCGATCACTTTGGCTTCAATGTTATTAAAAGATATGAAAAGGAAATAGCCAAAAGTTAATGATAAGGAAGAGAGATATAAATAAAAGTATGAAGCTTATGGATTTTTATTCTATTGGATTCTTTGACTCACCATATTAACATGCGAGTTGTTGAACTTGAAACCGTCTAATTAATTAATGTAATAAAAATGTATTAACCAAAAGCTTTGGTGAAATATCTGTTTAATTTATTGAATGGTACAGTTTCGTATTTGTCTTTGTATTTATTTTTCACTAAGAAGACAAATGAAAAAATTATAAGCTAGGTGGCCAGAATACTTTTCCCTTTTATAAAGAGCAAGGAAGTGTTGACTACTGCGATACTCTTTTCCATCAAAGGGATCATATTTTTACCTCCAACCAATTTAGCCTCATTTTGCAGAGAAAGAACAATTCGAATAAAAATTACGTTTCATTTAGTTTGTTACCAACTTAATTGAACAACCATTAAGGGAGATGCGACCATTGATAATTCACAATAGTCTTAAAGGGGATTTTCATCTCTAATTATAACTTTCATAAAAGAGATTAAAAAAATGTTTTAGAGTTGTAATGATTAAACGAATAAAGCAAGATTATTATTCAATTACAACTAAAATAACTAAGGCACATGAAAATTATTATGAGTAAAATATATAATACAAACACTTAAGAATTTATTAGTCATAAATTTAAATTTAAATTTACAATGTAAAATTTATAATATTTGATCTTTCTAGCTAGATCAGATTACTTTTTTAAGTTCAGACTACTCAAAACGATATCGTTTTAGTCTTAAATGGATAAAGCAAAATTGTTACTTCATTGAAATTAAATAAATAAGACATATGGAATATTATTGTGAGTAAAATTTAAGTTATAATGCAAACACTTATTGATTAATTAATTATAAGTTTAAATATTAATTGATAAAGTAGAATTCATAATGTTGGATCTTCTAAGCTCTATTATTAGAGCTTGGTTGAGTTTAGACTACTCAAAACAATGCCATTTTTTGATGGGAGGTTGGACTATTTAGGTTTAAAGGTATGGCTCATTAACTTTAAGCTGGCTTAGACCTAATTATTATCCCTAATATTGGATACTTGAATTTGTTTGTTGATATTTGAAATAAAAAATAAATGAGAATTTATAAGTGAATCAAACTAACTATAACTATATATTTCGATTTGTTTTAATTACCACATATTCTTATATTTGCTTTGTTACTATGCATTATTTATCTTCCTCCAAATTTTTTCATGAATAATCTTTCTTCTTCATCAATAATTATTTGTCTTTATCAAAATTCTGTTTTTTAATATACGTAAACAAATTTCACTCACAAATAAATTTAGGCTAATTTTTCTTATAATCTTTTATTCAAATATTTAGTTGAGAACTAATCAATTCTCACACTACCTTATTATTGTCATGTTGCTTATAATTTTTGTTTGGTTGCATGAGGATTAAACAAACTTATCACTGCTAACTTCTTTTGTTATAAAATATGCTAGATTATCTTTATTATGAATTTTGTGCATATATATAGTTCTTTCCTCTAGAGCCTCACAAAAAGTGAAATAAACTCACATTTCTTGATTTTTTAATGAAAAGTTAAATTTCTTACTAGATATAAGGCATTTTGGCTATTGAAAATTAATGACCTTATGTTGCTTTGCCTAAGTTCTTTCAACATCAGTTTCAACTATAATACTTCTTTACTAGCTTGGGTAATTGATATATATCATATGCTTCTATTAACATAACTTTGTGACCTATCTTACATTCCAATCAACAAGTGCGAATATATAATATATAGTCGATTGGATTGTATCAAAATTACTTGCATAACCAAATTTAAAATATTCTTCGACAATAAAGTTCGATCCTCCATATTGTAATGCAACTTTAGAGGTCTCTTTAATATATATTAGGATACTATATTCTAATGATCTCAACTAGGATTCTTTATGGAGTGATTAACCTCTCCAAGTGCATGTGCATTGTTCGACCTTGTACAAATTATGACGAATATTAAACTTCCCAATACAGATGCATATTGTACTTATGATATCTCTGTATTCTTATATTCATTGCTAAGGATCATGCTAGAGGATACATTAAACTTAATAGGAAGATGGATATACATTAACTTATAGTTTTACATATCAAAGCTTCATAAAATCTTTATTGAGTAGTTTTTCTAAGCATTCCAAATCTTCATGTTAGTTACGTAGTAATTATGTATCCTTATAATCTCGTTGGCTAGTCTTAAGTTCTTTATTCCAATTTTTCTAACCATACCTCTATTTCTTCAATGTGATATTTGTTGGAGCTTTCAACTAATTATTTCGTCTATATATAAAAAGATAATAAAATCATTTTTACCAAACCTCGTAAAATATATACACTTGTCATCATTATTTTTGTATCCAATGATCATTATAAAAGAATAAAATCTTTTGTATTTATACGTCAAAACACGTACTTAAGACCATATAGAGGTTTATCCAATATGTAAAATGAGTTCTTTCTATTTTTTTTCAAAACCTCCTAATTGGATCATATAAATCTCTTTTTAAAAATATTTATAAAGAAAAGTAGTTTTTAGGTCTAACTGTTCTATATATAAGTTAAACACAACACATATATTGTTGGACCCCGATTTTTGAGTGAAAATAAGAAATATTCAAAAGTGGATGAGTTAATTGAAATTAAGTTGAAAATCAAGAAATAAAGAGAGAAAGTGTGAAAATATGAAGAATTGTGAAAAGTTTGACTTTTTGGCCTTTGATAGTTGACTTTTGATTTAGGCATAATTTGAGAAAATGATCTACATGAAACTTGTAGTTTATGTCAAGAGCTTTCTGTAGCCATAAAGTTTGATATTTTTCGATATCGGAAGTGAGAGTTATG
>JANJEY010000003.1:57144608-57155991 GCA_024703695.1 Erythroxylum cataractarum | reverse complement strand
ACTGATGCAAAACTCACTATACGTGCAATTCAATCACGAATGCACTCACTGCTCAAACCATCCTAATTACCAATATGTCCCCACATTGGTAACGGGATGTTACAGCGATCACCATGTTTACCATTTAAAACTTTTTAGAAATTGTTATGATTCATGTCACTTATATGTGGTTACATTTAGTGATGAAAGGTTTGAACAATATGAAAGATTCCAATGATTGTGTGGAAATAAATGAAAAAGATGGGGTATGGAATGATACTATAGAGATGTATTTAATCTCCTTGATATTTGATGAAGTGAAGAAGGGAAATTGAACGACTACTACCTTTTTCAAATCTGGTTGGAAGAATATTAAGGCAGGGCTTTAAACAAATTTCAATAAGGAGTATGTTGATATTCAATTGAAGAAAAAATAAAATGGATTAAGGGCTAGATTGAAGAATTTCAAGAACTTATTGAAAGAAACAGGAATTGGCTACAACTCCCTTATTGATGAAGTTAGTGCTACAAATGAATGTTGGGAAAATCTATTTAAGGTAAAATATGTCTTTTTTTAATTAATATATCATATTATATAATATTTATTCTCATGTTCATTTTTCATCATTATAGGTACATAAAATGGCCATAGTTTCAAGAAAAAAAAAGGATGTAAGGAATTTTTAGACTTGTGTCATATTTTTGGAGATACTATCGTAACTAGTATGCATACACATCCATCAACTAAATCTCCTTTGAATAGTGCAAAAAAAGGAAAATGAAAATGGTGTTGATGAAGATTACTCATATAATGAAAAAGAAGATGAAGATATAAGTTCTATACCTAAGAGAAATAAATATGCTAAGAAAGAAGACAAAGAAGACACATTCTAGCATTGCAGAAGAGGTCTTGCTTGTACTTGGTGAACAATCAAAAAGAAAGAATGACTTACTTACGAAAAAAATGAGTGAAATATCATCTACCACAGAGAGTAGATCTCAAGAGTGTAACATAATGATGGAATGTATAACATCCTTAGATGAACTGGGTGTTGACGATATGTAATATGGAAAAGCTATAAAGGCTTTACATGATTCTCTACTTTATAAGGATATTTTTATGAAGATGACAGATATGTCGCTTTAGTTATATTTTTATGTTATTGCATATCAAATTCTTATCATTTTGACACTTTTATTTTAAACATTATTTCATAGTTTGAACATTTTAAGTTTGTGATTTGTATGAATATTTGACTCAATGTATGAATATTTTGTCTACATTTGGTTAAACTTTTTGATTGAATGTTTTATTAATTATTTAATGTTGTCATCGTAGATACATAGATTTCTTATTAGATTTCGAATTAGATTCTAATGATGAACATAAGAAGGTAATCATTATTTCTCTAGCTGGGGGAGAGAACAAATATTTTCATTTATAAAAACAACTATATAGAACTTCTGGTCTACCAGGTCATGATTGGATAATGAAACTTTTGAATGAAAATCCTACAAGGATTTATGAAAACTTAAGAATGAGAAAGATAATCTTCTTGAACTTATGTGACGAGTTGAAGAGTTTAGGAGACTTAAAGGCAACAAGTCATTTGACCATGGAGGAACAAGTAGCAATTTTCTTGATGACTATAGGGTGTAATGAGACAACTAGAATAAATGTATAACTCTTTCAACATTCGACTTGGACAACTTTAAAGTACTTTCGTAAAGTCTTATATGGAATTAATCGTCTTGCAAAAAGTGTCATTACTCCACCATCTTTTACTAATACATCTCCTGAGATTCAACATAATTTTTTCCCATATTTTCAGATACATTCATATATTTAATTATGTTCTTATAATTAATAATTATTTTAATAATTATTTTAATTTTTAGGATTGTGTAGGAGTAATGATGATATACATATTGATGCATATGTTCCGACCAATGAACAAATACCATACATAGGCAAAAGAATTAATCCAACTTAAAATATTATGTGTTGTTGCTTATTTGGCATACTTTTTATATGTGTAATGGTTGAGTGGGAATATACTGCAAATGACTCTTAAGTTCTTTTAAAAATAGTGACAAATCTAGCAAATCAATTTCCTACGCCTCCATAAGATAATATATTATTTTAAATGAACATAGTTTATTTTTAATATTTTTTGTTAATATTATGTTCGTTTTATATTAGGCAAGTATTATTTGGTTGATACGGCTACACTAATATGACTGGATTTCTTTCACCATAACAAAGTAAAAGAAATCATTTGCGAGATTATAAAGGTAAAGGAAGATCTCAAGGTCCACATGATTTGTTTAACTACAAGCATTCTTCGTTAACAAGTGCTATTGAAAGATGTTTTGACTTTCTAATAGCAAGAATCCCTATACTTAAAAACATGTTGACTTATGATATGAAGAAACAAAAATATATAGTTATTGCTAGTTTTGTTATACACAACTATATTAGAATATATGGACAAAGCGATGAATTATTTGATAGTTGTATTGAAAATGAAAAGCAAATTAGAGAAAGTGAAAATAAAGATGCAAATTCTTAAGTGAAGTATAATATCACTCCAACACAAGTTTGACGTATGTCTTAAAAGTGGGATGAAATTGCTAAACAAATTTTGAGTAATTATATTATTTCTAATTGATTTATATTTATTTTTGTAAATGATAATAATATTATGTTTTCAAGAATTATAATATGATGGACATATTTTATTGATTACAATGATCTAATATAATTTCTAATTTATGTAATTTTATTATATACAATTAATATATATTTTTTAATAATATTTGATTTGCATATATTTTAATTTTAGATATAACGATAATTAATTAATTTAAAAATATAATGCATTATATTATAATTATTACACATAAGAGTATAATTACAAAAAATAGAAATAAGATAAAACTAAATATATTTTTATTTTTAGTTTTTTATTACAAATCTTAACCAAACAAGTTTTTGTTTTCAGTTTTAATATTACAAATATCAAAAAATCAAGTTTTTTTTAAAAAATAAAAACTAAAAATAAAAAACAAAAATAAAAAAATAACAGAAAAATAAAAGTAGAATCTAACAGTTCTTTACTAATTAAAAGCATAGTGCTTAATCATCGACTAATTTAGGGTGGTGAGTTGCCTTGTCTCGATGTCTTCGAGGCTAAGAGTCACAGCTCTTTTGTGGGCTTCCAGCCCTTCAACTTCGGTCATGGTTGCCACATACGGACCAAGTTTACTTTGACTTTCCTCTATCAAAGACTATACAGTACTTCACAAATGAATCCAAGGATATCCCTCCATAGATCCTTGTGTATCCATATATTGGAAGGACGTGGTTTGTACTTTGTACCACTTACGCTCTTCGATGTCCACTGACCCAAGAACACAGAGCCTGAAAGTAACGACCGTCCATAAGTCACAAGCCCTATAATGAATCTTTAAAAATTCAGGTTTCTATCTGGTCCACATGAAAACTGTGGAAAGTTGGTGAGAGTTTGCCACTGTAGCAACAAGTCCAAACAAAGCTGAAGTGCCCACTATCATCTCAATCAATATAATACATGGATAAGCACCTTGAAAGCAATAACCTTCAGAGTAAATGTGCCCCTACTTTGAAAACTAATGAAGGTACCTTTGGATCAGGAAGCTCAGAAACAGGTTCAACAATCTTGTCCAATTTGACTTTGTCATATTTTGCTGTAAAACTAAAAGAAAGACACTTCAATAATCATGTGCTTATTTTTTCTAAATAGACACATAAATTAAGTAAATGAGCTCCTAAACCATATGCTTAGAGAGGCTATACAAAAAAAAAACAAAAGAAGATACAATAGAAACAAAAAAGAATGAAATGAAAGAGGAAAGAAGCACCAACTCTTTAACTGCAACATCACCTCTGCTGTGGACATCGTCAACAATGGGATTAACCTAAATAATTAATCTTCAATCAAGATTCTGTATGAAAAATTTGAAGAAATTGAATTCAATAGTAAAAAAGAAAAAAGGAGATGGTTAAGAGTAGTAATTGACTCTTTAAGAGAGAAATAGAGGCTTACCATGCTGAAAATTGAAGTGAAATCAATTCGAGGACGAAATTTCAAGCTCTCAACCTCAATATGAGTAAGTTCTGATAATCGATATGACTTCAAAAACACACCTCACTGTGCTCAAATTGAATCCTACTCAACCAGAAGTTAAAGATAGATGATATACATTATATAACTTTCAGAAAGAGAAGGCCTTGGCACTAACTATCTCATATTAACCAACATCTAACAACTTATGGGCACCTATGCAAATGGCAGTTGTTTTCTTGTTTCTAAATTGTTGAAAGGAATATGAGATCTAAGAAGAGTCTTTTAAGAAATAGGAAACTAATATCATTGAATCTGAGACAGTAGAGAGAAATTAAATTTGAATCAGATAGGTCTCAGCTTTATACCCCAATATACTAAATGATAAGCTATATTTAACTTCTTCGGTAAGGGAAACTAGGTGAATCTCAAGTCACGAACATGCTTCAAACAAAGGCTTGTCTGACTGTGACATGAAGAATAATATATATGGCCTACTGAGCCAATCACATCAATAACACATTAAATCCAAATCGAGATTAGTTCTACTATACTTCCACACAACCAAGGGACCCAAACCTTGGAAACAATTACTAAAACAAGTAAAATCAGAAAATTTCAGAAGAGACTAAGACAATGAAAAAAGAAACATCCATAAAAAGGAGAGTCCCAGGAGACACATTATTGTAAACAATATAAGCAGTTAAACTAATTTGGGAAATGGTTGATGGTCTTTTAAGAACCCCAAGAAGAAAAGATAAGAATCCATCTCCCTTCAAACAACTCACATTTCCAGCTAATGACAATCACACTTAAAAGTTAAATTCCATAATTGTTTGTTTTGTAGCTTATGCTTAACTCTCGAATGCTCTCTTCGGTTCTTCCTCTTCTACATGTCTAAATTGTCTATTTTCTCAATCTGTTGACTTTTGATCCAATTATATGTCACAAATGCTCTTCTTTCCCTTCTGCGTGTCACAAATTGTAACATCTCGTTCCCAAATTGCGGGTTGAACTCTAAAATATGGTACATGAAAGATCAAGAAGAGATTTAAAAAAACACATGTCATGCTCATGTATATTGTTAGCATACACGCACATGAATTTGAATTTTTGCACACATAAAAATGACTGTATATGCATTCATTGATAATTTTTGGGTATAATTGAATTGTGATGTGATATTATTGAGAAATGTGGTTTTTATATGCTAAAAACTGATTTGGAGGGAGTGTGTTTAGTGATTTAGAATTTTTGGTAAATTTTAGGAGAATTTTTTGAAATTATGGGTATTATTGGACTAGGAAAAATGACATGTGGCGAGTTAATTGATGGATGGTAGTAGAAATAAGAGCCAAATAATATTGAAGAATTTTGGAGTTGAGTTTAGAATTTTTGAGAAAATGATATTAAAAATTTAGAGACAATTGGAGTAAAATTTGAAGAAGATTGAACTAGTTAAATGAGACACTAGTTAAAGCTTTAGAAATTGGACAAGTGTCCAAGTCTTAAGCCACAGTTCCTTTAATTTGAAAGACCAAGACATTGTTCTTGTCTTAAACTATCTTCTTCCTGACTTTCTTCATCTTCTAGAAGTTTCATTACTTTCAGAAATCTCTCACCCTCACAACACAAGTCTTACTCTCACTTTTCACTTTCTATCTCATTTTGTTTTCTTCTTCACTGTCACCGAAATATCTAACCCTACCACTTAGGCTGTGGATGATCACGTGATATTGGAAAGCTTAGGTCCAAGTGATTTTGAAGGGTTGGAGTTTAAACAAATAAGTACCGTGTGGGTTTACATGATATGTAAAATAAATCATGCATCACATTAGTTAATAGTAAGTGTTTATACAATGAGGATGAGTATTTTGCTTAAACGTGAGTATAGATTTTGGGTATGTTGTATGTGTTATTTTGCATATTTAATGATTATTATATTATAAGGTAATATAGAAACAATTTTTTAGTTGAAAGATTAGTGAAACCATGCATAAATTAGTGCAGAAAATTCTGGAGAAAAGTTGATGTATTCTCTGTTTCTGTTGATGTCTTTACTATTATAAGTGAATATTTCAGAGGCTTTAAGAAATGAAGTCTAAGGAGTTTAGAGATTAGAAAAAGGTGTAAAATGATGTCTGGATATGAGTAATGAATGATTAAACTAAAAGTTGAGAAGAAAATGAAGAATGCGTAGTAAATGGGAAATGCAGAAAAATGAAGAAGTGCATAAGCTAGGATGAATATTTGTATATGAATGTTCTGTTTTTTATGTTTATGAGTAATAATGGATTCGGATTTGTTGTGGTGAGTTGAGTTGAAATAGAAGCTGGAATAAAGTGGAAATATTGAGGAAATAAGCTAGAAGAGATAGACTAAGCAAAAGAGAGGATTTAAGATGAAAGAGGTGGTGAAGGGTGCTAGAAAATGTACAGATGCAGTGTTTCACTGAACATGAATCTGTATTTTAGCCATAACTTGATCTATAGGCATCCAAATGTGATGATTTTAAGTTTATATTAAACTAAAGACTTGTGGCTATATTTTTCATGAAGAAATCAAAATTTAATTCTATCTTTAAGAGTCTTAAAATTTGACATAAAATTGAGAAATGGGCATAGTACATTGTTGGATGAATGTACATGTTATGTTTTGTTTTGAGTGTATAAGAATGTGTTATATTTTGAGTGTTTATGATCAAGTAGGAAATATGAAATGTCTATGGATGATGATGAGTTTAAATTAGGTATATTTGAAGAAGTATCCACTTGAGATGATGAAATCAAATAATTTAGAGAAGTTGGTTTAGAATAAAAGAAAAGATAAAGAGAGGTAAAAGTTTGATCTGAACTTCCTTGATTAAACTATATTGATATAGGAAGATTTTGATAAAATAGTCTGTATAAAAGTTATATATAATTCTTTTATCTTTCTATTGATATAAAGTTTGCAATTTTTGGAGTTCTGGATCAAAAGTTATGGAGGTTTGAAGAATAGAGGGGGAAAAATATTATGCAAGAACATGCAGAAAATGGTGAGAGGAAAGTCACCCTCGTGCATAAGCACGATAGTGACTTTGCATTGAAAAATTAGAAGTCACCCTTGTGCATAAGCACGACGGTGACTTCCATGTATAGGAAAAATTGGAAGTCACTGTCGTGCTTATGCTGTGAGTTAAAAGTTAAAAGTCACCCTCGTGCATAAGCACGATGGTGACTTTGCTCTAAGTAACTCACCCTAAAGACATTTGCTTCTTTTGGCTATATCTTCTTCATCCGACCTCCAAATGACATGGGACTGGAACTATTGGACTCATAAGACATTGATCTACCTCTCATAAAAATTCATAGCCATCTGAAATGAATTGAGAGATATTGAGTGTAAATCGTAGGATGGGTCTAACTATACTCTCATCCAACCTTTTTGTCTTTATTTGCCACCCCAATGAGTTTTTCTCATGCCCATGACTCTTGCACAGATGTGATTTTTTCCTCTCATGGCCATGAGTGTCAATTAATGGACATTCACAACCTTAATTGTCCCATTAAAACACTGTACTTCATAAATTGTTAGTTGTGACTTTTTGCATCTGAGAGTATTGTGCAAGTTGAACCATCTTGCTTCTTTCGACTATAACTTCTTCTCTAGACATTAAAATAACTCGATTTTTGAACCAATAGATTCCTAGCACATTATTATGGCTCTACAAAAAAATTGGTAGCATTCCGAATTGATTGAAAAAAGTTTGATTGAAGGAAAGTGAGGGAATATGTTGGAATAGTATGAACTAGTGTTATTTTACTAATCATACTTCGGTATTTTGAATATATATGGATCTGTAGGGTTCCAAATGAGATGATTTTTTAATGTAGAGTAAACTAGAGACATAGGCTTACAAATTATACGAACAAGTAGAATTCTGATTCAGCCCATAATATGTTCAATTTATGGATGGAAGTTGTTCATAGTATATTGTTTTAGAATAAGAACAGCCCGAAAATGTTTGAAGTATAACTTTCAAATTACTAAACCAGATTGAATGCTTGTAGTGTCATTATAAACTTAAGACAATAGGGAACACTTTTTTAGTAGAAAGTGTTGCCAAATTACTTCATTTACTGATCAGAATGATAATGGAAAATTAATCCAAAGGTCTGTATTTTTGGAAGTGATATAGGACCGAAATGAGAGTTGGATAGTTGTTTAGTCTTGTAATGCTAGGATTACATTAATGAGTGAATTTTTGGTATTAAAGTACCAAAGGCATGTGTAAAATGGAGATGAAGTGGTTCATTTGATTAAAGTTGTGATTCGAAGAAAAGGAGTAAAGTGTATATAGTTCAAATGAATGAGAAATTGATAATAAGAGCAAGTAATGCGAGAAAAGAAATGATAAGTGATTGAATTATGAAATCTAAATGAGCATAAGATATGAAATTTGATAATATACCTGGGACTATCGTGAACATGCATTGCACGTATTCCATATACACACGTGTGCATAAATGAATGCTTATAATTATGCAAAGTTATTAATGTGTGTGCAATATGTGTATTGCATAATTTTGATGTGTAGGATAAACGTCTGCATTCAGACGTTTTCAAATCATGGAAGCTAATGCTAATTTGGAACGTACTGTGAGTAGACTTAGATGGTCTTACTTTATTGTTTGTTTTGTTTATATTATGAATTGAGTGATTATGAATATTTATGAATGTGATTTGATTGATGAATTTCAGATAATGAAGATCCGATGATTGTGATATATGAATGAGATATTGAAGTGCTAATTATATGTGAATGAGATGAACTAAATGTTTTGTGATATGAATGCATGATCACAAAGTGTTCTCAACATAAATGTTAAATGCCAGACTAAGGTGCAATGATATATGATAGTGAATAAGTGATCATATGTGATTGATGCATTTCACTACATAAATGCATGAAAGATAAAAGCAGTTGTGACCAGAGTAGCTAACGTTAAAAAAGCTTTAAGCTCAGTTATGTACATCAGAGCCTCAGGCTCAACGTTTAATGAGCCCAATATCCTCAAGATACGAGATAGTTATCAATGTACCTGATATCTATAATGGATACGGGACAGTTTAGACACTCGATCATAACAAAGTAACAAATAGAAAGTGGGTCTCAAGTGCACTACATATGCATGATATGAATGATTATAATGTGTTGAATGTAAAACGTGAAATGATTGATTAAGTGTATGTGATCCAATGTGATTATTAGATAAATGATGTGAATTATGTGTTATCTAACTGGGTGAGCCATCGAGGATGGTCACTCACCGAGTTCGCAAAACTCACCCAAAATTTGTAAATATTTTTCAGGCTCAGAAAAATACCACATTAGACAAACGAGAGTATACCTATTGTATTTAAGTAAGAGGTAGAGGTCGGGATCAGTTGACATCTGTATTGATACTTTCTTATTTGTGTATTCCTTTACATTTGTATAATGCGTATTTGAATATGCTTCTGTATGTAATAACTTTTCAATTTGGAAATGTTGTAAACAAGTTTGATTAATGAGTGTAGTAACACTCTTAAATGAAATTGTTTATGAATAAAATGGGCCGACTTGATTATTGATTCTACATACGTAATTGATTATAAAAATTGAAAAAAAAAACTCAATTTCTATTGTTTGACTGTCCTAGCATACTGCCCTCACAGGGTACGCACTTGGATATCATTTAGGATGTCAGGTATGTGTCTCGAGAGGGTGGGGTGCTATACAAATGCTCAACCTTGTTTGCTTTACTTATGATAAGCAATAATGGCAGGATGGAGAGGTGGAACAGCGACAGCAATGGAGAAGCAGAACTAGATCGACAGTGAAGAATCACCGGAGAGGAGAACTGAGAGAGAGCGACTGAGCGAGAGAGGGTGAGAGAGTAGCAACATCAGGGTAGGGGTCTAAGAATTTCTTTTTTTTGTAGATCAATTCCTGTTTTTTCTTAAATTTTCAGTACCACTTGCCCTGATACCAAACGAAACAAGCTATATAAAACAATACCATCAACTGGTACCAGAACATTTTCTTTTGTGTCGTTTTTTGGCTAGTAAGTACTTACTGTCTGGTATCAGCAGGTATGGTACTAAATTCGTTACATTACTCCTATCCCTTCATCAATCTCCATCAGAAGTAGCATTTATGCAACCTATGGTACTCAATTTCTAGCTCACATTAGCACTAGTGGACATCTATTACAATGTCTTTGAATTAGAGGAAATTTTGGCCAATGCTCAAACCAATTTAGCTCTTCTCCCTTATTCACCTGGGTTGAATCACACAACTCTTTTCAAGGATCGAGCCTAGATGGTACCTCATCCTTTTTTAACCAATAGTATACAACTCAAGGTCCACAATCCCAGCCTTTAAACTTGCCATATAATATTAACCTAACCCAATACTCCACCCAAGCTATCTTCTCCTTTCAATTTGTAGGCCAATTCTAATCAACGACTTCCAAAATGTCAAATTTGAAAAAAAAGGCCATAATGATTTTTATCTATCATTTCAAGTATATGTAACCCTAAATCCCATCACCCTTCCTTATAATCCAACATCAATTTAACCTATCTTTTTCACACTAAATATTCAACCACTACAACCTCATCCACCTATGATTTTGGTTAAATTACAAAATGGCATTTAGATACAACATGTTCCTCCCACGTACCACATAACAACCACCTTGTTAACTCGAACCAATAATATCAAGGATCTAACCAAGTGGTTGCTGGAAATAGTAATACTCTCTCTATCTTCTCTAAAGGCTCATTAATCTTACCAACACATCCTAAACCCTTATATTTACACAATATTCTAATTGTTCCTCATCTTATGGTAAATATAATTTTTTCTACAATTTGTAAAATATATTTCTTATTTGATTGAATTTAATCCCTTGGGTATATTGTGAAGGACCTTTCAATTAAGACTCCATTCCTAGCTAGAAGCATCCACAATAATCTCTGTAACACCCCATACCCGCAGAATCCGAACCCGACATCCATAGTGATATCCGGATCCGTGCCCCGCGAGGATGACGTGCTAACCACTCGATCAGAAATCGAGTACATTACTTTTTATAACATAGGCGCAGAATTCTATGCTCAAATTTGGGTACTCATTCAATCACATCCAATTAGATACACACATTTTCAAAAGCCATTGAGGTCAATTTTACGAATACAAATAAACACTTTAGTACAAAAGTAAAGACATGCAATGCAGACACGAACTGATCCCGACTTCTGACCTTCAC
>JANJEY010000003.1:56965317-56976381 GCA_024703695.1 Erythroxylum cataractarum | reverse complement strand
AGCATTTAATCTTAAACTCCAATTTAATTCTTAATGAATCTAACCTCCAATTTAATCCAATCTAAAGCCTAAAAGTTCTAAGAAGAGGTTCTGAAATTAACTTAGGCCAAGTTTTTAATTGCCTAGGCCCGATCACCCTAAAACCTAAGCCCAATCTGACTCATTGCCAAGCCCATGTCACAAGATCATTCAGTGAGAGGTTAGAAGTTAAAATTTCCAAATATTTTCCATCAGGATATATCATTGCATTGGTACTTACAATTAACAGAGGAATTAAAGATTTAAATAAGTCATTAAGGATATTTGTTTCCTTTCTAAACTTGGAAACTCTTTTGAAAAAAAGAATAGTCCAAATCATGTCTTGAGGAATTGGGAAGTCAGAAAACAAATCAAGTGAGGCTTATCAATTAGCCTTGGCTTATTTGTTATTTCTACAGTGTTTAATGTGTCATTTGCAAAAACTCTACAATAAGTCAATAACGACAAATCATAGTTTTAACATACACAGCTTAGGGCTGTGTATGGAATTCATGTCCTAATTGCATCAAACGATGAAGATTAGTGCAGATCAGAGATTTACAACTAACAAGAATGATGGTTATAGACACATTAAATGCATTGATAGATCGGAAACAATATCAACATACACTGCCTTCTGGTTTTCTATCACCACTTATGTATTATTTGCAACAAAATTAGGAGGAAAAAAAGATTGTTATTTAAACAAAATGGCAGTATCATCTCAATCCAAAAGCCTTCAGAAATCACAACAGGAAGCAAAATGCAAGTAGACCGTAGACCCTTCAAAAACAACGCAGAGAATGAGGACGAGGGTCAGGCCTCAAGCGTGTTGATTTGAGAGAACAGAGACGAACAAGAAGTTAGAGAAAAGGATCCTTACCATGCGTGAGCAGTGAGCACTCTCAAACGTCGTGTATGATGTTTCGCTTTTACCGTGAGCAAGGAAGAAAATAGAGAACTGAAAAGTGAGAAGAAGAGAAGTTAGAAGAAAAATACCCAAAAGAAAACCCTAGAAATCGGAGAGAACGAGGAAAAGAGAAGAGAAGAACAAGAAGTTAGAAGAGAAAAGGACTCCTTACCGTGACCGTACCTTGAGCACTAGCAGTGAACACTCTCAAATCTCAAACTTGGATCTGCCTGCGGACTGCGATACTAGAGGTAGAAGAAGAGGGCGATTTAATTTTTCTCAGAATCTCAAACGGTGTATGATGTTTGATTGTTTGTGTTGTGTTTCTAATTTATGTGGATTGCCGAGTGCAGACTGCGAGCGGGGGGCGATTTAATTTTCTGAAAAATCTAAACCTAATTCGGGTTGGTAGAAGAGGGGAGAGAGTAGAAGGGTAATTCGGGTAATCGAGTAACCCGAATTTTTTTCGGAGTTACCTGTCCCGGCTCGAAAATAATTCGGGTATTATTCGGGCCGATCCGAATTACCCGAATTTTATCAATTCCTTACCCGAATTAATTCAGGCCGGCCCGAATAATGCTCACCCCTAATATCAATTCTTTCCATAGTCTAACTGGGCCAATTTATAATTAACCAATTATGAATTTTTAGGTGTATTTTGTACCATCAAGTGCATCAAAGATGCTGTCTTTATTTTCCCCAAATATAGTATAGTTAAATTTTGTACTATTAACAATAAATAATAAGAGGACGGTTAGTTCTTGCATAAGAATGATGATAAAAATGAGAATGAATATAGTAACAAATAATAATGAATATTATCATTATAATTACAATGGTTAGTTAAGAGAAATAAATGATTATCGTTATCATTGATAATGATTAGTTTATAAAAAATATTAAAAAAATAAAAAATAAATTATATTGTAATTAATTATATTTTAATTAATTAATTATATTTAATTAAATAATATTAAAAATATTTTTAAAAAAGAACTACTATTAAAAAATAAATTTCATTCCTATATTAAATGGAAGATACGGAGGATTCTCCAAAAACACGGTATCAAACTATTACCCTTATAATGATAATTAACAATCAACTACTCACTTTTCATTTCTTACCAATTAACCACTTCCTAAACTCATCAACTAAATACCCTTTAAATAAAAAAAGAAAAAAAAAATATCATTCTATTTCGACGAAAGACTCGTACTCAAACTCGATTACTTTCGATCCACTATCCTGGTCATGATTTTCTTACCTAATCTTTTTAACGTATCTTGTGCAGTTTAGTAAATAAATGTTGCTCAAGTTATCATAAAAAGAACAACTTGCTATTTTTCTTTACAATTAAATGAATAAATATAAATATATATGATGATAAAATGCACAAACTTTACTATTTTTGTCATATTGTTGTATCGTATTATATAAAAGTGGTGCGATTTTAAATATTGCTGTGCTATGGCAATATCGTTAACAACATGAGGATTAAGTTGACTTTTCTTTTTTAAAAGAAGAACTGAACTGGTTCTGAGAACAAAATAGTAAATCATCACTTTCCCCAGAGACTAAACATATCTTTTGAACAGTTTTATCCATTCTTGCAGATGTGATCCTTCCTCATTAACAGTGTTTCGTAAAATCAACTAAGAATGCTAACCATAATCCCTTCACACACAAAAAATGACAATGACATAAACGGGGCCAATGAGATATTAAAAACCCACAAAACTTCCAAAGAAACAGATTCTATATGGAAGAAAGATCTTCATATATGGTCTTACTGCCGGGCCTCTCAGACACAGACCTTACACATTTTAGAGCTATTCCAAGGACGTCCTTCATTCCTTTCTCAACCACCGGAGTAACCATTTCAGGTTTTAATGCAGGCTCAAAGCACTCTGAAGCACAGCCTTCTGTCACCCTCAGCCGGACCCAATCCGTCAAGTCAACTCGGCCGTGTTGTACAGAAACCACATCACCGGCACATCTGCCAGTTATAAGTTCCAGCAGCAGCACTCCAAAGGCATAAACATCCGACTTGAATGATGGAAGCGGTTTCTTTGGAAGCAGCCAATTCTGGTGCGCGATAGCCTAAGACCCCAGCATCAAGTATCTGTTCTATGGTGCTAGCCTGAGTCATAAGTCGATGGAGGCAGTAGTCTGCAACTCGTGCGTTGAGTTCAGGCCCATCCAGCAACACATTTGTTGTTTTGATATTACCATGTGGAACAGCACGGTCAAAATGTAGATAGTTCAGGCCACGTGCTATGTCAACAGCTATTTTCAGCCTCTGAGGCCAGGTTAATGGTGGCCCTTTTCTCCCGGTCGATCTGAAAATTTTGATTGCAAGAAGTGAAGTTGAATAATTCCTACGTTGCATATTCTGAAGATCCCATTGCCCATGAATGCATAAACAAAAGATAATGGCACAGGGGCACATCAAATGTGGAAATGCAGTAAGAAAGGTTGTCATGGGACTCACTCAATGAAACAGATCAATCTTAAAATCAGTTGCATAAAATGGCGTCCACCTCTCCGATTGGTGTTAGTTAAACATCAATCAACTCAAAAAATTTAGAAAACCTTGCATTAAACCAAATTAGCTAATCAATTTAAACCAAAAAGCACTAAAATCACTTCATCATTATGCATCACATGACAAAGTTAACTCAAATGCATACAGCAGAGTGTAACTTTAGCTCATGCACTTTGGATAACGGATACTCTGACAATACAAAACCAGTTATTTCCAGAATGAGCCTTGGCATTGGTCATGTATTGGCAGATAACTCAGACACAGCCAGAACTTTTGAAGTGTATAAAGAATGGCCTGCGGTGTTGGCCGCTAACATGTACTCTTTGGCAAAATTTTAGTGGACAAGCCTCTATATGTAAGCAGATAACTCCAAAGTAATTTTATCTTTAATTTCTCTCTTTTCGTATTTGGTTGTCTAGATATTAATGCGGAGTATTTACAAGTATCTAATGAATCCAAAACTTTAAAAATGTCAAGAACTTACCATACAGAAAGCTTGCAAGACTTCCAGGTGAGATATAGTCTGAAAGAATGAGATTCTCATGCTGTGTTGGCCCCCAGTAATATCCTCTCAATGCCACCACATTTGGATGCCTGATATTTGCCAACTTTTTAGCCTCCTTAGAAAACTCTTTTTTCTGTTTGGCCACCCCTTCCTTCAACCATTTCACAGTCATGAAGATTCCATTATCCAGTGTTGCCCTATAAGAAGTTCCATGACTGCTCCTCCCTAGTACTACAGCTGGGGCCCTTGACAGCTCCTCGGGTGTCAATGTTATTGTATCATCAAGAAAATGCAGCTCTCCCACCAATTGGTCTGGTGAACCCACATCAAGTTTCGCAAGGGTTTCAGCAGCAAATGAATCCTGAGACTCTGGCGACCAAGATAAATGGCTATGCTTTGATGGCGAGAAGCCACTTACTGCAGCCATTTTCTTATCAGGACTGATAACCTCAGATGATGATCCTTTTCGTGATGCTACAAGATCCTCAGTCGAAACAATCATGGCACCTCCACTTGTTCTACTCACACTGGATGGATTTGTGGGAGTGTGCCTGTTGATAGCTTTACTTGTCACAGGATCAGAAGAGGGTCTCTTTGATAAGAGAATGTAGCGCATGAAGATAGCAAGCATTATAAGAACAAACACTGCAATCACACAAGAAATTATGATTACCACCTTGACAACAGTATTGATTGGTTTCCTCCTAGGCTTTTCAGCTGGAGAATTGCTATCTCCAGCAGGACCACTAAGGAAACTTAGTCGACTGTTTCCAGGTTAGAAAGAAGTGTTAGGGAACCTTCTCAAGTTTTCTGGTACGATTCCAGAGAGATCATTATAAGAAACATTAAAGTTTGTAAGGGTGTTAGACAAATTGAATGGTAAAGGGCCTGTGAAATGATTTTGGGATAAATCTAAAAAGGTTATTGAGCTCATGTCAGCCATGGAAGTTGGAAGGGAACCAGATATATTATTGCCTTCAAGATTTAGCATTTGAAGTCCAGGTAATGATCCAAATTCATCAGGGAAATAGCTACTTAGTTGATTACGGGAAAGATCAAGAAATTGAAGGTTGGATTTATTGCTTGAAGGGGGAGAGAATTCAATAGAACCTCGAAGTAAATTACTCCCAAGGTAGAGTCCTTCCAAGGTAGGTAAAGTTAACAAATCTTCCAGTAGAGGACAAGCTATTTGATTGGAACTGAGATCTAGGACTCATAAGCTTTGAAGACCGTGTAATAACTTTACGGAGAAAGCTATTGAGAGAATTGTGGGAGAGATTAAGATAATTTAGACGCAAAAGTTGGAAGGTTACTTCAGGTATTGGCCCCGTCAGGTGGTTTTGGCTGAGATCAAGACATTCAATATTTTCCCACTTGGAAATTTTGGTTATATTTCCTTTAAATTGATTGTTTGATAGATCAAGCACAGCACAGCTTCCAGTCAGCAAGGGAAGTTCATCCATGAGTGCATTTGAAGACAGGTTGAGGAGACGTAGAGTTGTTGACATGACCATACTTACAGGCCCTGAAAGAGAATACTATGGCATTAAGTGACATGTTAAACCAAGTTACAGAACTAATTTATGCTGCTAAATGAGAATAAATTTAAAACAACTAGGATACCACGTAGAGAAATAATAGCTAAAGCAAAAATTGAACCACTACCTGAGAGATTATTAGCACTCAAGTCGAGCTCGATCAAAGGAAGAGAATCTCCTTTCAATAGGTCATTGGGAATAAACCCTGAGAACCTGTTGCTACTCAATCTAAGGACCTCCAGCTCATAAGCAAAATTAAATCCTGGCAATTCTCCAGATAACTGGTTGTAGCTCAAATCCAACACTTTCAAGTTTGCAAACAAGCCAAGGTCACCTCCACCTATAAGGGATCCAGCGAGATGGTTGTGACTAAGATTTAGGACCTTGACACTATCAGAAAGACCAGGCAATATCATCTGCGAACTAGAGCTTGCAAGCATATTTGAACTCAAGTCAATATGACTAGCATTAGTCAGAAGAAAAAAATCCCCATCTAGGTTCCCATCAAACATATTTCCATGCAAGTCAAGCACCTGAAGCCCTAAAAGCAGCTCAAAGCCCCGAGGAATATTTTTAGTGAATCCATTTACAGATAGATTCAGATACAACAAACTATTCAGCCTTGTCCACGACGCTGGCAGAGGCCCAGAAAAGGAATTGCGGCTAAAGTCCAGGGATTCAACTGATGCAAGCTCTAAAATTGTGTCAGGAATTGAGCCAGAGAATTTGTTCCCAGCTAATGAAAGGTTCCTTAGACTCTGTAGTCTACCAATCCCTACTGGTATTACCGAAGAAAAGAGATTATCAGACAAGTCCAAGAATTCAAGCCTTCTGAAGTTACCGACATTTTCAGGAATTTTTCCTGATATAGAGTTGTTAGACATTGAGAGTTTGACAAGTTTCGTGAGGTTTGTGAACACACTCACATCTACAACAGCAGAGAGGCCTAAGTTATTCAGGACAACACCAGCAACATTTCCACCGTTGCAGACTATGCCATTCCAAGAGGCAGGACAACCATTGAAATCAATGGACTCCTCATTCCATGATTCAAGTACATAACCAGTAGGATCATACTTGATACTTTTCTTAAACTCAAGTAATGCCAAAATGTCTTGTGAAGGAAGCTGCCCAACCGCTGAGAAGCAAAATAAGGATAACACGAAAAGCCTGAAGAGTTTCATATTCCTCCTACCAATGCTCCAGTTAGGTCTAAAGTAAAGTATCAGTGAAAATTTTAGAGGAGCTTCTCTATTCAGCAGATTAAAATAAATTTCAGAATCATGAAATGCTCAAAAGAACAGAAACAACACAGGCCTCTTGAATAAAATTGAGAAGCATAGAACAACTGGAAACTGGAATCTGCAGTAAGGTCCGACCTTTTAGAAACTAAAAGAATAGTGCAGGGAAGGCCTTTTATCTTCAACTAGAAAATTATATCACCCTCAAGCGCTCTAAACTTAGAACTAAAATCACCCTTTACAAAAACCTCAAACTGAGCTTCGCAGTTTAGCCCTCTTTCTTGACAATAGACCAGAGTTTAGAGAAGCGGGGCTTTTATGGGATTGATTCTGCTTCCAGCGACAAAGACTTGGATTCAGCAAAAGAAACTTGTTTTTTCTTAGCTGTTCCAACGCCTTAATCGGCAGATATGAACTACAGAACTATGGAACCCCGTCCAAATATTCAAGCCGAAAAACCTGTAGCATTTTCCATCAAGATCTCAACTCTCATCAACAATGCAGGTTCATATTACCTCTCTCATCCATAAAGGTTAGAACTTTAAAGCCAAACTGGGAAGAGTCAACAATAAAGTGAAACAAGCCAAGAAAAAAAGTGTATTAGAAAGAATAATAAGACGAGACCTTTTCCCCTCGAGTGTGCTGGAACATTCACTAAAAAGTAAATATTGGTTTTAGCCTGCTTAAAGGCAACTAGCTTACATGACCAACTACGCCAGTGCATGACCGCACCAAGAACAGTAAACGGGGCAACATATTACAACTCCAGAGCGACCTCGTAATAAAGACAGAAGGGACCCAGAAAATATTTTGGCAATAAAAAACCATTTATGACTGCACAAATAGGTGATTAAACAGTTAAGCACCTCGGAAAACTACCCAACACTGTTTTTAACGCTTATTTAAGTGATGAAACAACCAAACCACCTTGTCGGCATTTGTGTTCACCGAAGGGTTCAATGGTTAAAAGCATTTTTAAAAGGTTTGAACTTTTGTTCTTTCGTGGAGTTTTAGCGTCAGTATATGAACAAAAGATGTCGGAAAACGTGAAACCCCTTCTGGGTATAGTCACTTTTTTAACAAAATAAATCAGGAAATTACCCGCCAAAACCAAAAGACATGGAAGCTCTAGCTCCCTCTATTCCTTTCTCGGTTTTTGGGTAAACTCCAAAATCCAAATGCTTATTTCAGTGACACGTAATAAGCGGGACCCACTTCTGCTCCTTTGACTAGGTATTCCAACGTAGTTAGACTAAACCTAATCCCCTAAGACTCCACCCCAAGAGTCTTAGAGGGGTGAACTTGAAAATCCCAAAATTCATCAGGTTCCTATATCGCTTGTACACATCTGCGCACTAGGAGTCTTCAGATACTTGATTGTTCAGCTGATGATTGATCGTTGGCCTCCCTTTTACTCAACAGGTTCCCATCAACTCCCAAGTTTTTTAGTAGTTCTAACTTTCACACTATCACTAAAAACGAGACGTCCGTAATTAATCTGATAAAGAAGCTATGTTTAAGGGATTAGAGGATCATTAATAGGAATAATGCCTATTTCTCTTCCTTTGTCGTGACTCGAACTTAAGACCTCCTAAAAGAGAAAACTTTAACTGAAAAGCTTTGACCACTCAGGCCACTCCTACTTGTCAGAAAATATAATCATACTCAACTTTAGTGATACATTGCAAACGCCAAGCACAACGATGGCAGCAAACAGGAGGTGAAGTAGGTGGAGGTATTACTCTAGGTTGTGTTGAGACCCACCAATTTTTGTACTTCATCCAATGGATATATGACACTTGCGCCGAAATGTGCCTCCCCGTCATGTTCATGTAGGTCAGCCTGAGCAACATGGTAGTAAGTAGATCAAGAGGACCACAATTGATCACAAAAAATTTATCCCAACTGCCCATGGACATGGTCCCCTGCCGCTACAAATCCCATATCATGTCTCAAATTGTGTTCATTTGCTTTTCTGATTACTCATATAGAGTCTGCAAATTATTGTGTTAATCAGAAGTATAATGCAAATAGAAATAAAATAGGGCAAAGTATTATTAAACTTTCTCAAATCCTGCTTCTTAACGAGAACTTCATTGAATGTTGTTGTTGTTGTTACTAAACAAAAACTCTATATTTAAAAATATTAGCATAATAGGTGTACAGATTAATATTTACATGTACTTTTAGGTCCTGTTTGTTTTCGTTTTATTTTCTTGTTTCTTGTTGCGGATTGTATAAAAATGAAAACTTCTGTATAAATCATGTTTGGTTGATATTGTTTTATTACGCTGTTTTTAAAAATAAGAAAACTACAACACTTTTACAAAAACGGAAAAATCACGTTTCCGTGATTTATCGCAACAAAAAAATACCACGTTTGCATGGCTTTATCGTTTTTTCATTCGCCTCGTAAAATCCACACAAGAGGACCTCCAGCTATTTTCCCAACTCAACACCTCACGAGACGGCGTCACCATCTTTGCTCCGACAGATGGTGCTTTTGAAGCAATTATCAAATCAGGAACACTGAACTCGTTATCTGATCAACAAAAGAGAGAGTTGGTTCAGTTTCATATAGTAGCAAAGTTCCTGTCCAGTGCCCAGTTCCAAACTGTGAGCAACCCTATCAAGACACTGGCAGGATCAGGGACCCGATTCCCTCTCAATGTGATCACAAGCGACAGTTCAGTGAATATAACGACAGGACTCACCAACACAACTGTTTCAGGAGTTGTGTACACAGACAACAAAGTTGGTATTTATCAGGTTGACAAGGTGCTGCTTCCTTTAGATATATTTGCCCCTAAGCCTCCGGCTCCGGCACCAGCGCCGCCGAAACACGAGAAATCTGAAAGTGCAGAGAGCCCTTTGGGTCCTAAGGTTACAACGTCTGGTGCAGAGACTTCTTTTGTGCGTGGGAATTTGGTGATCACTGGAGTTGCCATAGTCTCTGTTATATTTGGTTCGTGACGCAAAGGGTTTTGACTTTTGAGGCAGGAGGGACTGGTTTCCGTTTTTCAGTGGTCCATAATCCTGATGAACTTGGATGAACGGTGGTGATTATTGGAGTGGATGCTTTGAACAATTGCGATATCCTCCCAGTTACTCATTTTCTCCCTTTTTCTAAATAATCCTGAGGTTTGTGATTTCTGTTAATGGCTTTTTTTTTCTTTTTCACGTCTGTTTTTCTGTTCCACCCTTTAATGGATTTGTATTATTTGTAAAATATATAAAAGTTTAAGTGGATTTTTTAAAATTATAATCGTCTTATTTATGCCTTTTACATATAGTTTTACTGATACAGAGTACATAACGTAAGTCTCTATCTTATGCACACAAAAGAAAGGGACAAAAAAGTGAAGTCCATGTCACGATGAATCAACATCCTTGTTAAAATATGTTTAATAAAATTAGTTATTAATTATTAATTATTTAAATAATAAATTATAAGTTATTATTTTAAGAAAAGATTTATAAAAATATAAATATTATATCTGAGTATTTATTTGAATATTCTAATAAAAATTTAAATTTTAGATATTTAATTTTAAAAAATTAAGTTTATAATTTTAATATAAATATAAAACATATAATAATAATAAAAAGAAAAAGGGTGAAGTAAGTTAGATTTACACGAGTTTAATTTCTGAGTCGGCAAAGGTTAAATAGCAATAGTGCAATAGACTGGGCAAAAAGAAAATGTATGAAAACGAGAGACATTATGTTGCTACTAACTCCAACGATAAAAAAAATAAAAGGCAAGAGATAAAAGAACAAGGAGACACTTTCCAATCATGCATGGCTTGATTAAAGGGCAATATTGATTATTTGCATATTAAAGGGCAATAGTTGTTAGTTGGCACCTAAGACTAACCATGAATTCTAACAAAAATAGGATCGGTTCTCAAGCTAAATCCAATCACGAGATGAACATCTTAATGCTATCAATTTAAATTGAGTTTGACGTTTTACATTTCTAATAAAATAAATGTCTTAATGCTATCAATTTTAAGTTGATTTTGATATTCGATCTCATCCTAAATGTAGTGTAGATGTCGAAAACATGAATGTTCCCGAGGATTCCTGGACAAGGTTTCAATAATGATTGTTTGGGCCCATCTCCTTTTCTCTTCATTGAAAACAGACGTTAAATGAAATAGATTGATTATGCAGTAATTCGTAACTATTATAAAAAAAATAGAAATAATATGGTGTACCACTAATTATAGACGCACCATTTCATAGTTAGTGTACATATGGATTGGTTTGGTTTTACCTAACACAAGAATGAGGTAGATGGTTA
>JANJEY010000003.1:56858563-56870233 GCA_024703695.1 Erythroxylum cataractarum | reverse complement strand
TATTTTTATTTCCTCTGTACATAGCCCTTCCTCTTGCTAACTTCTGTTAATTAGCTAAGGAATAAACCAGCTGTCTAACGGTAGTTAGTTTTTTGTCTGATTCGATAGTTATATTTTCCTTTATTCTAGGGTCACCAACCAATAGAAATAGCTATGTCTCGTGTATAAATATTCCTTGGAGTTTTCTATACAAAGTATGAGAGAATACTCTTTCGTCACCTACTACTATCTTATACTTTTTTACAGAGAGCATTCAACAGTTTATAATAGTGTGCAAACCTCCTCCTCTTAAGTTAGCTTTTGAGGGTGAGTTAGGCACTTTTTAACATTTTTAGCTTCAAAACATGTGGAACGTGACATTAAACATGTAGTAAGTTTTAGGCTAATGACCCTTCGTACCACTTGTATAACAAATATTTTTACCATATTTAGTTTAATGCATTTTCTCATCTTTATCCTTAATTTGATTTAGTGGCCATATTTAGCCTCTTCTAATAACAAGTTTCATTTTTCATATAACAACCACTAAGCGATTTAGACTATGTCCATGTTCATGACCAACGAATGACACAACATTCGCTTTAAGAAATGTTGTAGATCTAACTGGAAGAGATTCTTATTTCTTTTATTAGTAACTTATTATTTTTCTCAGTCATTATTAAACATAAAATCAATATAAAATATATGTTATACAAATGCTCTCGACATTGCTACTACAGGTATGAATATACAGTATTGTTAACAATGATTTAAAAATCAAACAGGTAATACAATAAGTTTGAAATTTAATCAGTATTAAAATGTTATAAAATTGACTAAAAATTAAATAAAAGCAAGGAATTTGAAATATGATTGAAAGAAATTATTTTTTCTTTTCGAATAATTTGAAGTTTAATTAAAAATAGTTTATTAATTAATTTATTTTTATTTATAAAAACTTATTAGTTTAAAAAATTGACCGATTAATTAATAAATTGATTGATTTTTAACAACAAAAGTTATTAAACTAAATCAACTCAGAAAATTGAAAATCAAACTAAAGAATTTAACCATTCAAAATTTTTATAATTAATCTAACTCATTCAAAATTGACTAACTAATTAATAAGTTAATCAATTTTTAATAACAAAAATTATTTAAAAAAATCGAAAAAAAAATTAAAAATTAAACTAAATAATTGAACATTTAAAATTCAAAATTTTTAATCAGGGAGTTTTTAGCCATTCATTTTGTACATAACAATAAAGAATGTTTTTCTTTCAAATTGTATTACTCAATAAAGAGAATGTTTTCCTAATATATAAAGCTCCCCATTTTACGAGAGTTAGGAGAGAGACATCAATTATATGCAATTTTCCTTTTACATTTTTTTACAAAGAAATTGTTTTCGCGACTCAAAAGAGTAACCTTATCACAAATCCTAATATGTAAGGCTCTCCATTTTACGAGAGTTAGGAAAGAGGCATCAATTATATGCGGTTTTCTTTATTTTTTCTTTTACAAAGAAACTGTTTCCGTGACTCAAAAGAACAACCTTACCAGTTACTCCAAACTTGCCCTCTAAAAATATCATAATCCCTATTATACATTGATAGCTATAAAAGTTTAGAAGAATGTGAAAAGCAAGAATCATTTCCCTTTGAGTTCAATTAACTTTATCCTTACATTAAAGAACTATAGCAAAAAGATATTAACAAATGAATGTAATTGAAAAAGAAAGAAAAAGGAACTCTGGCAAAAGAAATAACTTGGTCAACATTACAAGGTTTTTATTAAATGAAATAAGAAGACATCTATGTACCTATTGATCAACATTACAAGACCTATTGATCAAGTGCCAACCACTCTAGCTCTAATTCTATTTCTCCACTTTCAACGTTTTGAAGCTTGAGTACAACCTCCTGTTTCACCTTTCCATCAACAATGTTGATGATAGCATCATCGATTAGTGCATTGTCATGTGATTTCAGCCATTTTCCAATCTGCATATTCCCAAACATTTCCGGATCCCCGAAGGCCATGGCTGAGGTTATCAACGGCTGGATATCTATCTCCGCTTCTCCCATTATGTCATCGGCAGAAAAGGTATCATGATCATAGACTTGCTGAAATATATGAAACTCAAGAAATCAAATGCTGGGCTCAGGCTAAAAACAATTTGATAATGATGAAAGTATCACAAAAGAGCAGCATCTATATGTTGTTTATCTACAAGGATCACATATACTTGAGAACATGAAGGAAAAATGATTTTTCGTTTGACCCAAGGAAGAGGCTGTTTATGGCTTGAAATGGTCGCTACAAACAATTTTTTTGGTGGATATAATCTCATTGTCTTCAAGATGTAATTGGATGATATACAGAGGAATTGATTGCACAGTAGGAGAAGGAAATGTTATCAGCGAGATTTTTTTACTGGATATTGTTGTCTTACAGAAGAAATTGATTGCACGGTAAGAGAAGGCAATATTGTCTTACCAACTTTACAGGCCCAAAATCTTGCGGAACAGAAAGCATAAGTTCCTCATTCCAGACTGGATTCAAGTTGCTCCTTATTACAGTTGTCTGTACAGTCTAATGACGTGAACACACATATTCAGAGTCAGTGACAACTTCCTTCAGCAACGCAATGACTGTTAGTCGTACTATCTAAATGGCATGAGTTGTTAAGGAAACGTGTAGGCATGCCGATACATGCACAAGTAAGAAATTGATGTAAATATATGTATACAGTTATATGGCATCCAATGCCTCTGGCACCTGAGGTCCCTTGTGGACTCAGTTGTATCAGCCTCATCAATCTTGAAGATGAGCCGGAAGGAAAATTAATGCAAGTAAAGCAAATGAAAAGAGGCGATGACCAACCTGCTTTCCCAGGGTCAGAACTACATAAGGATCACTTGACATCATATCTCTGATGGCTAAATTATAACCTTTTTTGACATTAATCTTCAGCAATCCAATAAACTCTATCAAGCCATCCTGTTACAATTTCCCAAGTCAGATTAGCACAAGTATCCATGCAATCAAAAAAGCAAATTATGAACACTTTTAGACTTTTGAATTCTAAAGACTTTAGTGAACAACAAAAACAGAATTTCCGGAACCAGTGGATCAGAAAACAATGTTCTGCCTGCCGGTCTAGGTTTCTTTTTCTCGTAATCTGATGTCAGATACAGTAGATGGTATAGCATAAAAACCTTACGTTATCCTTGTATCAGATATGCTTTATTTGTCAGAAATTAGAAAAAAGAACTCGGAATATCATCTAATCTATAGTAGGGTTCATGGCGTTACAGGTAAGGTCTATGTACAGATGCATGTAATACCGTCAAGAATTGATATAAATATTATCAAGCATAAAGCAGATGGCAAGGGAAAGAAAAAGAAGAAGAAAAATACCGATTTATTTGATGTGCTTGAAATTCGAAAGCTATCCAAAATCTTTCGAGAGAAACTTGTTTGGAGAGAAGCAGAAGATGTTTTTCCTGATGAAATCCGCAAGCTAGGTTTCAGAAACTCTTGCAGCTCGTACTTAGACCTACATAAATATTGAAGTAATATAGTGAACCACTCTAGGACTCCAGTTATTGACAAGTAATAGCTTTAGTAACCACTATGCAAGGTCCAAACTGGAGAAGAAGGGAGTTACTGCCCAAACCGGTTTTGAAAGAGTTACAGCATTCACAATAGGTGCATAAAAGTGAGCATTAGGTTTGAAGACAAGAAATGACTAGTCAATCACCAGCATCATATCCACAAAAAAACCTTTTCTAACCTGATGAATCTCATACGCTGCTCGTGACTGGCATCTGGTCCTGGCTTTGAAACTCCTTCAGGTATAAAGGCCTCATAAATTGAATTAGCAGAGGAGTTTCCTCCAACTTCAATCATGGAATCAATTTCATCATCAGACCAGTCATCCAATGTTACAGATAAAACCTAGTCAGTTGAGATTAGTGTTAAAAGTTAAGACTAATTGTGGCAAAGTGTAAGACACTTTGCAAGCATCATAAGGATAATTCAGTTTGTTTTTCAATTGTTCAATCATGTACAAGAAAGGCAAGTTTTGCATACATGGAGTTTGCACATGTTTATAAAAATGAGTGCTGAGGGAATACCAATGCTGGTCTTAATCCGTCGTTGTGAAATGTCGGCCTAAAGTCTAAATGGTAAGGGAATCATGCTTTTCATATTGAGCATTTTTAACTGATGATGTCATAAGCACTTTTATATAAAGCAATTATCTCACTTGAAGCAAAAATTTCATGAACTAAGACAATGAAAACCTGCTGTGGTACAAGATAATAAAGAGACTCATATTTAAGAAGTCTAATCATTAAATTTTCTGAAGGAAGCAAATAAACAGAAGCAACGTGTTCAAGATTGTTCAAGATTATTCAAGGTGCTTCTGATTAAATGTGTTAATTTGATCTAAACAGTACTTGCATTCAGTTCAAAAAGTGAACCAGAAGCATCAGAGGTCAACATCAGTTATTCTTATATATATAATGGCTATAGTCCAGACATGGGATAAAAAGGAAACAGAGGCACATGTACAAATGTCTCCCTGTTATGTATACTATGAGAGAGCAAGTTGAACGAACATTTATCTTTAAAATTTACGACGAGATTTTACAGAGAAAATCACAGGATATTCATATGATACTATAACATTTTCTTACAGTTGACAAGTCAATATCACCTTGGGATGCTTTACTAAATGAAAAGAATTGCCAAATTAACAAAAGTAAAACTAGAGGCAACCTCATGCTGTTACCTTTGAGATGTGTGTACCAAGGCTTCTATGAACACCACAACATTTAAGGCATATGAAGACTCCAATATTTGCCGACCTGAAAATAAGAATATGAACTTACTTTTTAACAATAATGGTGGGAAAGATGAAACCAAAATTCACTCATAGGTCTTCAATAGCCACATGCAAAGAAATATCACTGATCACTTTTCAGTATTAAATTTTCAATTGTGGGTCTCATCTGGAAACACTTCAATGAAGTGCATCTTCATCGTTAAAGATAACGAAAATCTAAAATCACAGTTAAGTTGTATAACTTACGCCCATTTTGGATCCGGTGCATCACAATCAGCACATTTGCGATTATCAGTCTGGGACAACAATTCTCTTAATCTTCTCCTAGCTGGACCAGAAAATTTATGACATGTCATTGGTTTAGAATGCATCCGCAAAGCAGTCAAATAATACATACTGAATATAAGGAAGGGCGCGGGAGAAGCTTCTGAACTCAGGAGGTAAAAACATTAGAATCTCTTCTTTCCTTGTTGAATATCTCAAGCCACAAGAATGAGCAATAATGCTTCTTCATGTAACTGAATTCTACAAGCTTTTTCATAATCTAGAATTTTAATACTCGTGTGCCTTAACTCTCCTGCTATTCAGAACATATAGCTATTGCACCATACCTGAGCCAGCTTTCTGAAGTTCTGAAATACGGCTCATTGCTATGATGATAAACAAAGAAAATCCACCAAAGTCTGCACCAAAAGATTGTCTGCATAGAATCAAACCAAACCATCAAGGCACACACATACCGAACTAACAAATGAAAAAATCTCCATATGCCTCCAGTGCAGCAAATAGAAAGAAAAAAAAGGAATATTTGTGGTCAGCTGCAATGATTGAAGTCATGAATTAAATAACCATAGTCAAAATCAGAAGTTTTGAAGACTAAACTTTTCTTAAAGCCATCATAAAATCCAAATAAAATCATACAGACAAATTTTCATGACTTCAAATGATGATTGCGAGATGCCAATGAAGAACAGAAAAACCTCCACCTTTCGGAAAAGCTAAAATTAGAAGTGAGCATAACAGAGGAGGGGCTTATAATTTAAATTCTTTTTTTTTCTTCAATAATGGATGAAGAAGCCATGTTGCCGCCCCATATATTAGAAGCAATAAGATTAACCGAAAACTGAAGAATATGTTAATTTTGGCCTTGTTCAGAGACCAGTTGAAAGGATTCGAGAATGACTCGAAGAAAACAAAGAAAAATGGAAAGATATCCCCTCTCACTCTTTTCGTCAATAACCATATAAAACAGAGAAACTAGCAAGCGCGTTGAGATCAAATCCAAATTAACAAATGATGAGATGATCCTTCAGAAGAACTGAATGGCAAAAGCAATTGGCGGATAGTTACAAATGGTAATGGCAGATTTAGAGGCATCTACAATTGCATGTAGAAAAGATATCAATGATGCAACCAACAAATGGGATAGAGAAACAGAAGCCCCTAAATGGCAGGAAAATGGGTAAAAACCCAACAACAGAAACAAGGAAAAGCATGAAAAAATCGAGTCAGAAGGAACGGAAGGGATCTAAAAGATACAGGGAAAGAGGAATTCACCGGTGAAATCTGTCAACAAACAATAGAAGCCCTTTTCTTCAAATCCAGAGCCTTGGTTGAAAGAGAGATGGAACAGGACGGAAGAGAAACGAAGAAGAAAGAGAGACCAAGCAAATAATATGTGAAAAGGCTCGGACTTTTTTAGTTTTACAATATCGGCATCAATCAAATGTCATAAAAATGTGAACTTTATGAAATGGGAACAGTCGATGATTGAGAATATTAGTCATCATTCTTAGGAATCCTTCACCTGCCCACAACCACATGAGATGGACATCAAACGTCATGCATTTACCATAAAGCTGAGAGCTTTTATCTTTGTCTATTCCTTTTGTTTGCTAAATTTTCTAGCGGGTAAGAAGACTTGCCACGGCATGTTAAATAAATGTTAAAATACTAATCATTTTCTCCCACGTGACAACTGCCGTAAGTTAGGTTGGTTAAGATCTTACGCACGGTGAGTTGTCCTCGTAAAGAGTAAAACACATCTGCCTTTTTCTGTCCGAAGCAAAGTTCATGGCCAACCTTTCATGAATGGAAGGGTTGGCCAGTTACAGTAGTTTAGTTTTCATTGTCAACATCATTATTCATATCGTTAGTGTCAACCGTCAATTATAGATATTGCAAAAGTATTGTTAATTAGGAATTGGTCTGTTATTCATCGGCTCGTTTATTAAAAGAGTAACAGATATGCTGATTGGTTTGTTATTCAGGTTGTCCACTCTAACATTGGAGTTACCTATTTTGACACTATATTTACAGGGTGCTACCGCATTTTATTAGAGGATCTGTAAGAAATCTGTCTCCCTAAACTTGCCTTGTATAATTTTATTTTCTGTTTTCCTTTATACAAAAAAAATGGCACTAACTCTCTAGTTATGAGTATTAACGAGTTATTTATTAAAAAATTAGATAGTTTATTACTATCCTCTCTAGTGCACCGATTGGTTTGCTAATTTTACTCTAAATTTTAGACTCAAAATTACTACTTTTGATAATATACCTACAGGCTGCATCTCAATCCTTCGAGAGGATATGACTTAGGTTAGCCTACCCAAACTAATTATGTAACTTGTCTCGTTTTTCTTTATGGGGTAATAAAAAAAAAAGAAATTGATACCTAAAACGCTTTATAATTGTTTTGGATAAACTTACAATAAGTTTTGAAATAACCAATAAAGTTATTTTTTTGTTATTAAATTGTATAAAAAATTGTTTATAAAAATAAAAAGAAAGGTTGAATATATTAAAACCTAACAATGGAGCTCACTTGCATCATCAGCTCATCATTTATTTCGATACGAAACAGAAAGTTCTTGGCATTTCAACATAGTTGAATTGGCTGGCCCATGACCATTTCTGGATGTGACCGATGAGTTTCTCAGCTTTTACAAATAAAACAGAAGGGTCTCTTTCTAATATATTTTAATTTATTGGGTGAATTTTTTATCTTTATTCCAACAATGGTATGATTTTGAATTTTAGTGGAGAATTATATGTTTTACACTTAATTTTCGTACAAAACTAATTCAATGAGGCTTATATTGTTCCTTTCTTAGGGAATGACCGGAATGTTATCAAAAGAGTAAACATAATGATTAAAAAATTCAACCGATTAATTCAATTGTAAAAATTTTGAATCTTTTAATTTTTTCGTTCAGTTTTTAACTTTTTGGTTCGATTTATTGCAGTTATTCTTATTATTAAAAATCTTCAATTTATTAATTAATTGACCAATTTTTATAAATTAATAAACTCTGATAAACTAATATATATCAATTAATGTTTATTTAGTTATTTCTTTATAAATATCGGCAATCTTTTTTAATCATATTTTCAATTTTTAATTTTATTTAATTTTTTTCAATCCAATTTTTAAAACATTGAGTAAAAAATAAATATAACTTTCACGTCTAAATTTAAGAAGATATATAATTATTTGAGATATTTATAATAAAAAACAACAACAACTAGCGTTTTAGCATTAAATAAGAGTTGCCCTTATAGTGGTTAAAGAAAACAGCCTATCAAATTTGAATGGTTAATATAATTGTTTTATAAACCACAAACCAAGTTTCCTGTTTACAGGTTCACATTTAGAACTTTCTTTTCTACATTGAATATGCTTGTAAACTTAGGCCAAACAGTGTTGACTTTATGCATAAACTATAACGGCTTGATCATAAGAGCACAAGATGAAGTAACGAAACTTTGTATGTTAAATTTAACAAATTTACAATTAACAATTTTAGCAAGGTGACGAAACTAAAAAAAGTTCACTACTTTATTTACCAAATATCTATTTTTATATATTTTAAACTATTATTCAAAATGTGCTGAGTTTTTTTAAAATTACAAAGAATGTTTTAAAAAGCATACCGAAAGTTAAATTGATAATACAAAAGATTTAAAGTTTAAAAAATTCAACCGGTATAAAATAATATCTAAGACTAAGATGAAGGTAACATATGACATGCATTTGCATCTCAAGTTGCTGAGAAGTTAATGTCATAGGAGGTTGAATCAATAGCTGAATAAGAGGTTGCCCTATGGTTATAAAATTCATTAAAAATTGAATAAAATTAAAATATAATCGAGAGAGAATGTCCTTATTTATAAAAAATTTTAAAGTTTAATTAAAAATTATTAAATAATTTATTTTGGTTTAATAAGAACTTATTAATTTACAAAAATTGATCGATTAATTAATAAATTGATTAATTTTTAACGATAAAAATATTAAAATAAATCAAACTAAAAAATAAAAAGGCTTAAAATTTTTACAACTGAGCCGGTCAAATTAGTTAAATTTTTTAATCATTTATTAAAAGTATCAACAAATTCTTCCAAACACATATAAATTATACTAAAATTGTAGGGCAGTTTGCAAACCATATTATGCCCCATTTATTAGGTAGAAAACTATAATAATAAGCCGTTGATGTATTAGTAACCATATGACTACTTTCAGTTTCATTATTAAAAAAAGTCTATACACTCGTTACATAAGATTATCCAATTTGTGAGAATCTCAGCATGGTCATAATGTATACAATTTTTTTTTGTATTTTTATAAATAAATTATTGCTGTGACTTCAACATGTAATCTTATAGTTACAAAGGAATAATTTTACTAATTAGGATGTACAAATATCAATAGAATTAAGCAATATTATACTTGAGTCCCATCAACGTTATGTGTTTTGAGGCAATTTGCGATTAATAAAATTTTACCATATAACTAATTTCTGGTTTTTTAATTCGAAAAACCATATTGAGAGGTTTTGCAGACATAAATTAGACAGCTTGCACATAAATAATTGAAGTAAATATTTTTTTTGATAAACAATAACAAATGAAATATATGCGGTATGAATAATAGGCATGATATAAGTCGGTTTTAATTAATTCAGCTTAAATTTAAGAATTAGATTGCATTTGGGTGATCCACTTGAGATAATCATATGGTATAGTATGTATTTTATCATTATTTTTGATAAAAATTTAAGATAAGTAATTGTTTCTAAAAATTTTAAAAAGTATGAATAATATTTTTAAATTTTTAATGAAGGTAATTTTTTAAGAATTACTTAAATTACAAAAGATCCCGTATCTTTTATCTTTAAAAATATTTTTATCGATTATTAATACAATATGTATTAAAGAATCAGTTTAATTAATTAATTCTCAGATCATAATAACTTTTAAAAAGAAGTTAATTAAAAACAAATGGAATTTTCACAAACCTAAAACTCGATATGATAGCTAATAAAGAGCCTCCAAATGGAAATGAGGTTAGTCGTGCCACTTCCACATGCACCCCCATTAAATGATATAAACTTATTAGTGGTGAATTCAACGATCGCCAAATATTAAAAAATCGTGTCAAATAATAATTTGTGACGAAAAACAATTGTTGTCCTAATGGTCACCGAATTTGGGTAGCAAAATAATACCCACGATGTTTTCATGTTGTCCTAATGGTCACCGAATTTGGGTAGCAAAATAATACCCACGATGTTTTCATGAAATTATTGCAGAAAGGTTTTGGATACACAATATATTCGTCGATAAAACATATAACCAATGAGAACAAAAAATGTCGTACATAAGAATTTGCGACGTATATGTTTCACAGAGAAAAGTTTTTACCTATGAAACCATAGTCATACGTAATTATTTTTATCTATGATTTTGTTTTTATAGCAGAATAATTTTAGCTACTAATTGTTTATCGTAGGTAAATATTTTTAGAGATATTTTTCAAAACGTAGGGAATAACATTTTGTGACAAATTTGTGTTGGTAACTAATACTTTTTTGTGACAAACATCTATTTTTAAATGTTAATTTTATTATAATTGTTAAAAATAATTTTAATTTAATTTATTACAAATTTTAAGACAATTAATGTTGGTGACATATTTTTAAATAATAATAAAGTGATATAAAATAAACATAAAACAATGGAATGCATTTTATATAAAAAATTACAGGTTAATTATAGAGTTTGTATAAAATTTATAAACAAACTAAGACTCATCATCGTCACTACTACTGACAAAATTTGAGTCAAGTAATTGTTGGACCATCTTTTTAAGCTTGTTAACTTCTTTTACATTACGATATAACTTTTCTTCTGTATATTGTAACTTAGTCTTTAGTGAATGGTTCTCCTCTTGAAGCACCGTGACATATGTTGGTTGTGACGAATAAATATCAATAGGCTTAACCCAAGACCTTTGATATATCCGGATCTTGTTCCAAGGATATTGTTGCAAATGTCATCGATATTAGGTTGATTCCCTTGAGACAATGATGCCTGCAACAACTCCTGCATCTTGTCTTACAATTTAAAGTAAACAATCGAGTTAAGTAAAAAATTATTACTTAGTATTACATAAAAAAATAAGTTGTAATATATTTTTTTACATAATACATAATTACTTTGTGTCTCTTCAGACGTCCATTCACTCTTATTCTTGAAGTTGAGTTTGATTCTATTATATGAATTTAAAAAATTAGAAGATAATAGAATTTATTGTATTAAGAAATTTAATAATGAACAGAAGAACCAAGTGAGAAAGATAGAGAAACAGAGTAAATAAACTAGCTTCGTTTTTATTATCTCAACTATACAGTACGAAGCTAGATTTCATAATATATACAACAGAGTTAAAAAAACGACACTAAGCACATGACTACCACGTGACTAACTTAATACTTAACATCCCCCCTCCCTCAAGTTGGAGGTTGGTGAACATCCACCAAACCCAACTT
>JANJEY010000003.1:56810211-56836694 GCA_024703695.1 Erythroxylum cataractarum | reverse complement strand
ATATAAATCTAGACATACTATGAAAAACAATTCCTAATCATAAGAATGTAGTTGCAGAAGAAAAGGGATAAAACAAGCAGAATCCAAATACAAGAGTTAAAATATGTGTAAATGGGGAAATTTAAGAATAAACATCATTTTTTAAAACAAAAAAAATTTTACGTCATTCAAATCTCTCTTTTTTCCTATTTCTTATGTTGATTATGTATTCTCCTTATTACTAGTGGCTTAATGGCTTCATATTTAGGCCAAAATCTTGGTCCATCAAGTGGCTTTAAGGAATGCTTATATATTTGCATATGACTTTCCTTGCTATAACATATATTAATGTATTCATCTAAATTTTCATGGTTGATATATGACAGTTATGACATGTGGATATGGAATCCCTGTCAAGTCCTAATATCTATAAAGTACAAGTATGATTTCTAATTCTCACCCAAAATATGTCTAATTTATAGTTAATTTTATACTCATTGGCTTTATTTCAATCAATAAAGTAACTACAATTTTCTCTCTTATTATCCTCTAACACATTCAGAACACCTAGTGATATGTTACAATCCTATTTTCCCTTAAAACATTGATTTGTATGCATCATTTTTCATCACTATCTTCCTAATATGCTCTAACATGCTCTAAAAATAGGCTTCGTTCAAACCTCCAAGGTCAAAATGTTGAGGTCTCACTCATATTATTATCTACACAACCGCATTTACCATTTATGCAAAAATACACCTTACATCTTATCTCCTCGGGATATTCCAATAGATATTTAACATAACTTGAACTCAATTCATTTAGATTTACACCTAATCGTTGAAATCAGGGACAAAGATGGCCTTAGTTTTCATCTAAAACTAAAACTTTAGATCATCTCCACTTCATCTTTATCTCCAATTAGCATAAATATGCCTTGCGCGCATTTTATGCTCAACATTGAGTAGTGGATCTTAAATTACATTAAAAAGACATGGATAGCAATAGAAACAATTAGAATAAACAATAGGATAAAATAGACAAACATATATAATTAACAATATGAGAATATACCTTTTGCTTATCAAAGATGAATGTGAAACCGTTACCATTTCCAAGTTGTAAATATGAAAATAAAAGCTTTAAAAACTACTTCTACGCTTTTGTACATTCAATATTAACCACACTCAAAGTAATATGAAATATATGATTGTTTCCAACCTTCAACCTAATCCTTTTTATTAGCACTAAAACAAATATAACATCATTCAAACACCCTTTTACTATCAATATTAGTTATTATTCTAATTGTCAATATTGTACCTGGGTTCTTTTTCTTTACCTCCTCACGAACCTTAGATAATAATAGAAACAATTAGAATAAACAATAGGATAACATATACAAACATATATAATTAACAATATGAGAATATACCTTTTGCTTATCAGACATGAATATAAAACCTTTACCATCTCCAAGTTGTATATGAAAATAGAAGCTTTGAAAACCACTTTTACGTTTTTGTACATTCAATATTAACCACACTCAAAGTAATATGAAGTATATGATTGTTTCCATCCTTTCCAACAATAGTATATACACACACACACACACACACACACACACACATATATAAAGTCCTAAAATTCCTACTAATAAATCAAAATCCCTTACACGATTAGTTATTTGTAACTAATTGTGTAGGGGATCTTGGTTTATTAGTAAGAATTTTAGGCCTTTATTGGATAATGGGTAGTTTCGAATTTAGGGATTTGTTTGAAATTTTCAATAACTTGATTGCTAGTAATAAGGTGAAAAAAGAAGCATCCAGGGGTTATTTTCGTTTGAATTAAAAGACAAAAATTGGAATAATTCTATAATGAATCAATGGAAAAAACTGGTTAAGTAGTTTTTATCAATATAAATTCAGGATTTTCCTTGGAAGGTGTCGAGAAAGAATTGGAATGTAATAATATCGATTCATATAGATATAGAAGAAGAGGCTCGCTATTGATTCAAAAGTTGTACCTATAGGATAGGGATATTGAAAGAGAACAAACCCGAAGATTTCACAAAGTACTTTTTTTATCGAAAAATTAATCTAATTTTTGTACCCTTTGCTTAATGAAAAAATGGGTTTGATTATATATATATTGATTTTATGTATATAGTATCTTTTTCAAGAAACATCCATCACATCCTATTATTGGTCTACATTCTACAACCTTCAACCTAATCCTTTTTATTAGTACGAAAACAAATATAACATCTTTCAAACACCCTTTTATTATCAATATTAGTTATTATTCTAATTTCCAATATTGTACTTGGGTTCTTTGTCTTTACCTCCTCACTGTATTCTAACAATTTAGCAAACCCACACATCATCTTGATGATCATAGCCTTTGCTCTTTGATTAGTGCTGAAACTCACATCTACTTTTAATTCCTTCCGTAATAAGGCCTTTAATTTTTCCACCTTAATGTTTGGTTATACTTCAGCCATATCCTTGCACTTGCTTGATGTGCTGAGCTTGTTAATGTTAATGGTTGTACAATTGTATTTAATCTTATATCTCTTTATAGAAAAACAATTATTATTTCTCTTAATATTTATAAAAAATAACCAAAAGCATTGTGTTGCACATCTCACTCTCATTTAGACTTCTCATTTTCTTATATCTCAAGCCTAAACTCTTTGTAATGAAGTATTTGATAGCTACTTCCTTTAATTTCCTTAGCATTTTAAAGCTTGAACGTGAGCTGTTGGTTCATAATAAATATTTTTTTCACTTACCTTTCAATGCATTGTTAGCATCCTCATTTGAAGTTGTGTAGTACTGATCTGAGTCATAACTCTTAATATACTCACTATCTTTTCTAGATATAGAACCCTCATGCTCATCTTTGTGTACATTTTGTCTTTCATCATGTTCAGTATTATCATTCACAACTTCCTCTTTAATTATTTTGTTGGACTTCCTCTCTTTGTATTTTAATTTGATAGCTTGGAGCTCATCATCATCTTTTCCACTATTGTATTCTAAATCAATTAATAAATCATAACATTGACATCATTTTTAGCAAAAGCATTTGGCTTATTTTCATTTAGCAGATCCTCTACTTTAGTATGCACTCCCTTAACTCAATTCTAACACTCCTACTTTAATTTACACACCTTTAATTTCAGCATGCACATCCTTTACTTCAGTTTGCACACCCTTTATATTAGTTTATATACCCTCAACTTTAGTATGCACATTTGTAAACCTTCAATTTTAGCTTGTGCACCTCAATTTTAGTATACAAACCTTCCATTTCAGTATGCACACCCTATAATATGGGCACACTGCTATCATCACTCTAATTTAACACCACATTGCTTTCTTTATTACAACCTCTATCATCTTCATTACTTACTCCCTAAATAACCAATTCATCACCTATGTAATGATTGTATTTTTCTTTCACTATTCTCTGGAACTATATTACCATCGCCAATATGGATATTACCATCACCATCATCTATTTTATCTAATTTTCATGCTTATTGTGCGTTGTACTCACCCTCAAAGTAAACCACCACCTTTTCATATTTTCAAACAATTGAGATTAAATCATTTATTTTTAATCATCGTCAATCTTAATCCATCTACCTTCTTCATATTTATAAGGGCGCCTGTAGTATACTATCACACCAATTATGCTTTAGAGCTCCCACAATACTAACCAACATAAATTGTATAGGTTGATGCCTTCAACTAAATTTTGCTAACACTAACATACTTAAATAAGTTGTGCCTATCAATTTCTCTACTATAGTAGAAAAGAATTCCTTTTTAAATAGGATTTCACATCCTAATAAAATAAGAAATTGAATGTTAATATAATATTAAAGGTGTCACACAATAAGACATATCAATAACAATATTATTTCAATGCACTCTAATATTGACAAAAAAGACATATCAATATCATTTCAATGCAAAATGCATAACACATTCTAGATTTTTTAATGATAAATGCACTATAATATGTAATACTTTACCTCTTCAAGATAGGATTAATATATATGGTAGTTGCTTTTTCTTATTTTCTCTTCCTTAAAATATATACATTGATGCCCCTAGTTTCTTCCGAACACCACTAAAAATGAAGTTAAAAATTAAAAATTTGTGACATTCAAACAACCAAACAATTTATGACACATAAAAGTATCCTAGCCATAAACAAAGGTTCAAGGTGAACTTCATGCAAATAGACATTGCTCCCAGTTTTCGTCTTTTACACATATATTATAAAGAGCATCATTATAGTCTTGTTCTACCTTTTTCAAACACTAGTCTTTAGTTATAACTACTACATAAACTCTTCTTCTACAATTTTACTTCCTAGCAAATGATCTATTGTTGTTTAATCATTTTCTTTTGATTACTACTCTTTTCTTACAAGTAGGTAAGTTTATCACATATGTTAAAGATTAGTAATTTTTAGTACATAAGTAGGACTCACATCAAGTAAGGACTCAATTCAAGTAATCTTAAGCCAAGTAAGTAAATTTGTGACTTTGGTATATAACTAATGACTTAGTTTGAGTAGTCAAGTCAAGTCAAGCATGGTGAATTTGAACGAATGATAAGTCACTAATATGTTAGAATAAAAAGCAGAGATTATATCAAATTTGACCAAATGGTTTGGTCAAACTAATGAAATTGAATGAAAGGATAAACGCCTAAGAAGTTAAATCAAAATACACAACTAATTTTATAAATCATAAATTCAAATTTATAAACCTCTAAGAGTTTCATAAAATTAGGAAAATGACTTAACTCACTTTCCCCACACTCCTTTGTCACGAACCAATGTGCAAAATGTAAAAGCTTAAACTTTGCCTTTTGATTCTAGTGACCTCCACTCTTATATTGTATTGTGTTTTCTTTCTCCTTCCCCTTTTTGTTTACAAAAAGGAGAATCTTCACCTAGTTCAAAATGCTTGCATATTTATTTACAACAGGCTTAGTTAATTTACTTGTTATAAAACGATTGTTTTTAGGTTGATAACCAAATAATTTGTTTCAAACTAAATCACATTCAATTTGTTACATCACGATTGCATTTTTGGTAGATTAAATTCAAATTCTTAAATTTAACATATGATCACACAGTCGAATCGTGCACTATAAACTTTATTTCCCTATAGAATAGGGCTCTAATGAGAAACTTTTGAGAAGTTTAAGGTTAAATAGGTAAAAATTGAAGTTTGGAAGGATCTATGTGCACCTAAACGGCTAAACCTAATGTCAAAGTTGAAAGACTAATTTAGACTTTTTTCTTCTCTTTTATCTCAATATCAAATCTTTAATTTTTAATCAAATCATAAGTTTTATAATGTATCTTAATAGTATAAAATAATTATTAAGAAAGACAAAATTAATATAACAAATAAACATTAAAATCTAAAAGGTATGAATTTTATATTTTCTCATTTTATTTTTAATAGAAATTGTATGGTTAAACGATGTTTTAAAAAACATAAAAAACCTTAATGTTGACAAACATTACTATTATACTAGAGTTCGGCAAATAAGAATAAGAAACATTTACTTTGATAATAAATCGTATGACTTATCATTTTACATTCACAAAATTTACAATTAAAGATAAGATTGACAACATATCAATTCTCTAACTCAATAATATTATCTAATGTCGATTTGTGATGTTTTAATTTGATCAAGTAAGATTGGTTTAGGTCAAATTTGTCCAATCAAACATAATTCTAACTTGAAATTTGATCAACTCAATCTTTTATCCATTGAGTAGAATTGAACTGGACCAATTTGGCATCCCAAGTTAAGGAGTTTGCTCGGACAAAGATTAGTCCAGTCCCTTGCCTGAACAAAAGCATCATAGCTGCTTTATTATCATATACTGCAATCCACCATCTGAACTTGGCTTCTGGGAACTTTAATTGCTTGCAGCTGTAGGATCTAAACATTCACACTTACAGTAGTAGAATGCAGGAATAGCTCTTTAATATGATTAAACATGATTTGACAAAAAGTTAGAAAATTTGAGAATTCACCAAGAACGGTTTCTCAATCTCAATTTGGATTGATAAAGATGCTCGTCTTATTGTTCAACAACAGTGATGAAAGGCTACAACTAATCAAATGGCATATGAAGCTAACCAACAATTGAAATAGCCTCATTACCAAACAGGAATAAGCAGCCTTTGGCACCACAGATAAAGCCAAGGCTGACAATTGTAAAGAATTTTAGTACACTTCAACATGCCACTGCTTGTTCTTTTTGAGTTGTGAGAGCTTCTCTTCCCATTTTTCTCCTCTCTGCTCAGCAACTCTTTTTAGTGTGTCTTGGATCCCAGGCATCATTCCCTTGAGCCCACAGAAATAGATGTGTGCTCCATTGTCCAAGAGTTTGAAGATCTCATCACTATATTCCTCAATCTTATCCTGAACATACATCTTACCCCCGCTCTTGTTCTTTTGTTCTCTACTAAGTGCCTTGTCATACCGGAAATGATCTGGGTAGTCTCGAAGATACTTGGTGAACTCATCATCATAGAGAAGACTGTCAGTGTTGGCTACCCCAAGGAAAAGCCAAGCAAGACCACCAAACTTGTAGGTAGGAACGTCCTCCATGAACATTCGTCTGAGATAGCCCCTGAAAGGAGCAATCCCAGTGCCAGTAGCTATCATTATGTGAGTGGCATTTGGATCTTCTTCAGGTAAAAGCATTACCTTCCCAGAGGGTCCTAAAAATAGCTTTACCAGCTCAAATGCAGAATAATAAAAAGAAAAAACTCTTAACAGCAAAAACTACACCACGCACAAGACAAACAAATTGGCAGTCCAAAGTATACAAAACACAGTAAGGATCGTTTGAGTTGGAGGACTTGCAAATGAATTAGCAGTTCATAGAGCCAGTTAATAGGGCCATTGAGTCTAATTAATAAAACGGGGAGGGCACTATCAACCTAAATAATCAAGGAAAACTGAAAGATATTTTTGATGCAACTTCAATTTTCTTAAAGTAGTCAACCTCTTTTCCTGCCTTAGATTAATGACTGCTAATGATAACTTAACCTGAGAGTTCAATCAAGTGCAGCCTATTTGGCTAGCATAAGCAAACTCAAAGAGCAAAAGAAAGAAATTTGAAAACTTTAATACCAATTTCATGCTGGCATACCAGTAATCAGGACTTTATCTCCAGGCTTTGAGTTGCAGAGATAATTGCTACATATACCAGCCTTTGAAGGATCCTCTTTTCCTGTCTCAGGGTCATAATAGACAGCACGACGCACACATAAACTAGCAGTCTTGCCATCAAAAGAATCCCCATATCTGGTTGATGCAATTGAATATAGCCGTACATTGTGGGGGTTCCCTGGCTTCTTCGGGTTTTCTCCCTGTGGTGGATAGTGTTACACATTAGCTAGAACTCAGTTTTAAATCCAAAGTACAATTAACCTTGTAATATGCACATAATAATAAAGGAAAAAAACAATATATTGGTGAAATGTTAAAGCAACCATACTGTTAATTATACCTATCAATAATCAAAGATCACAAAATGCCTAGTTCTGCAAATGAGAGACTTGTAAAATTCTATTAAGAAATTGAAAGAGAAAGGATATAAAGAGTACGAAATGGTAAAGAATTTTACTTACAGGAGGGATTACACCATAACTTTGCCCTTCCCAGTACGGAACATTACCACCATGATCAATAACAATATGGCAAGTCTCTCCTGGAGCTTTTAGGCCCACAAGCCTCTCAACAGATACAATAGTTGCAGTGTAGGGCTCCTTAGGTTTGTGCAAATTTAATGGGGGTTCTTTGGCATCTTCAAGTTCCAAAGGTGTAACTGCAACCTTGGATCTGCTTGCTTGTTGCACGGACATACATACTACATATTGACTTTTGAATCGCTTGTTTCTTGATTTCAACTCTAGAGAAAATGCAGGAGCACATAATTTATCTCCAAAGCTTAATTTTGGTGTCTGCAACAAAATTATAAATGTTCTAAGTGAGAGGTAGAAGCAATTCACACTTTACTTGAGAATAGAACAGAGCTAGTGGCTATCCACACTCTCCAGATAAGAGGAAATGAGTGTTTAAATAAGTGTTGTCTAAGGCAGAAACAAGGAGGAAAAATGATTAAAAAGTAATAGGCTTCCATAGTACCTTAGCGTTTGTCAATTAGTTCAAAGCAATACCAAGGACTAATGAAGGAAAAACCACTACATGATCATTGATACAAGATAATCATTGGAAATGGAACAAAAACATTGAGAATGTTTGGATCTATGTACAGCCTACCATATCCACAAAGTACTACCCAGGATACTTACCACGGAGCGTATATGGCAATCTACTTGCCCCTGAAAAACCATTCTTTACACCCAGCAAGTTCAGTGATAAATGATTTCTAGGTTGGTGTGATTTAAGAGCAATTCTGAGGTCTGAAGGCGTTAAGAATAACTAAAATACTAATTCACAAAAAGTGTCAAATGAAACACATATCAAAAGGGCAAGAGAAAAAGAATTCATCTTAACGGCCCAAAGTACTTCTTTATTCAGTTGTAGGTATATACATGAAATGATTGAGGCTAAAACGAGCAAACATGGTTAGAATTCAAAGCAAATCATCAACAACACGCTTCGGTATAAGAGATCGGCCAATCACATGAAAATCTAAATGCTGGGAAATATAAACAAAAATGAGGGTAAATAACTGTAAATAATTTTAACGCCGACTAACAGTGAATTAAGCTTCTGATTACGACCAGTACAGGGGATTTACCTTAAAGGCAGATCTCCTTAAACAGGAATCATTTGCAACAGGAACAGCACAAGAAACCTGCGATAGAGAAACATCGTTACAGACTATGTAATTTGAAGACAAAATCTCATATTGTCTCGTTGCAATGAAGAAACAAAAGTGAACACAAGGGTACAGAAACCTCAAACCCAGAAGAGGGTAGGCCCCGAAGGCAAGAACATGAAAACGGAACAACATGGAAAAAAGAGAAAAGAAACATTAAAAAAAAAAACAGGGAAACCGGGTATTGACCTGAGATAATGAAGCCATATGAGCCATGATGACGCAAAGAGCCTAACTGAGTAAGATCAGGATCACAGAATTCCCAAATGGTTGCGTTTGATTTATGAGAAAAGGCAGATGCTAAAAGGAGGTTGGATCATGCACAGCAGTGAGAAGGGGTGCTAAGTTGGTATATGTGATCCCATGGAGAGTAGGAAAAGACAAGGAGCAGTAGTCAAACGCCTCCACCAGACCGTTCCTCAGTACTTCCTCACCGAGTCTTATTTTAGTTCTTTGTTTATTATGTTTCGTTCACCTGCTTACTCCTCTCTTTCAATTTTAGGTGATTTTTTGTTTAATATTATAAGTTCTTAATAGAACCTAACTTTTTATCAATATTTTAAAAATTATGTCAAAATTTAAACTCTTTAATTCTCTAACTTTTTATCAATAATTTAAAAATTATGTCAAAATTTAAACTCTTCAATTCTCTATTTGGATCGGCTTATATTAATAGAGCCTTTTTAAAAATCAGTTAACTATTTGATTGTCAATTAAAAAAATAATCTTTTTAAAAAAGCTACATACAGTAAACTGTTTGATAACGTAGAAATAAAAAGTATTTTTATAAATTTTAACTATATTTTATTTTGTAATAAAAATTATTTATATATATTATTTAAAATATATTAAACAATATGCCAAGCACAGTATATTAATTATTATATAACTTTAAACTATATGAAAAATAAATGAAAATATATAAATCTTTTATATGAATTATAAAATAAGTAAAAATAATATTAAAATATATTTAAAAAGTCAAATAATATTATATAAATCTCAAAATAAACTTGAAGATGAGTTTATAGATATTATAAAAATATGTGTAAAGTATAAGGACAAAAGGGACTAAAAACTATACTCATTAATTAATAAAAAAATATACATAAAAAATGTGCTTTTTGATAATTTTCAAATTTTAGCTTCTTAAAAAGTTACATTTTGACTGCCCAAAAAATTATATATACTAAAAAGGTGATTTTTCCATTTTACAGTTAAATAATCATTCTTTTTTAAAAAAACTTTTGCAGTGAAAAAAAGTACTTATTAATCTTCAAAAGTTGAACCAGATAGGCAATAAGACAAAGATTCAATTAGTATTAACCATCATAAAATCAGTTAAATAGTAAATAAAATTAAATTTTAAAATATAATGAAAGAAATTATTCTTATTAATTTAAAATTAAAATTTTAATTAATAAAAATTATTAAATAAAAATTAATTTAATTAATTTAATTTATAAATTTATTAATCTACAAAACATTACCACTTAATTAATAAATTGATTGATATTTAATGATAATAATTATTAAAATACATCGAATTAAAAAATTAAAAAATAAATTGAAAAGTCGGAAAGTTCAAAATTTTTACATTTAAACCAAGCAAACTAATTATATTTTTTAGTCTGTTTTTTATTTTAATTTTTTCTTTTCATATGGTATTTGTCTTGTCAATTGAAAATAAATATTCAGCTGTCGTTATTTGACTACATTTTTTTAGAAAATAAATCAATATTTTGACCAAACGTTTTAAAAGACACTCCAATTCAACAACTAATTTAAAATCTGAAATTAATAATGTGCTAAGATCGAAGGTGGACCATACTATTGAGACCATTCAAAATGTTCGGCGGCTGGGTATGTTAGCAGAGGTGACCTGACCTCTGATGGTAACGAGGGGCTTCATTAGTTTTGTTGTTATTTTGCAAGGTTAAATCAAACTTTAAGGGACTGTGATATAAACTATATGCATCACCATTTTTATATAAGCATCCCACTGCTTCGTTTGGTGGCTTATGAAAAAAAAAAAAAGAAACAATGTCAAAGTCCCGTATATTTTGGCCTTTTCTTCTCGTATGAAAGCCAAAAAGTTCACGGTGCATCTCCTCCTCTCTTTCGCATAATGTTGTTCCCAGGCTCTCAACTCCATTGTTTTGGGAATTCACGAGCTTTTCATCTATAATTAGACTGTTATCTCCATTGTTTTGGGAATTTATGAGCTTTTCATCCATAATTAGACTATTATCCATCGACACGTTTACAGAGAAGACAACAAATATATTGATTGACTAGTTACTCACGTCGATTCTACTTCAATCGGTCTCACTATTTTTGATACTATCTCTGTTGAGTGTCAATGCCTTCTTGACGAGGATATATCGGAGATTTGCTTCCCCTGACTCGTTATGTAATTGTTTTTATTTTTATTTCCAATTTTACAAACAAAAAAAAAAGGTCAAAAAGCTTATACAAAGATGCTACTATCGCCGGAAGCTGCTCAACGCTGTCACGAGACTCGTGTACAGTTCTCCCGTCCTTATTATCTATGAAAGAAACGTCGCTGCGTCATCCATCTCCCGTTTAAGAAGAACGACTATATCTCTTAGTACATATCGGTCTGCAAATTGTTCAGATTCATTTGAAGATTGTCAAAATTACTTAGAATATTAAGAAGAGTCTTTTTCGATTCATTAGTATAAACAACGTCACATTCTTTAGTGATGTTATACTCGTATATCTTCCGACCAACAGTAGCCAGTGTTTATTTGTATAATATGCAATGATCAACGGCCATATCAAATCTTGGGCCAAGTCTTGGATTATTAGAGGCTTAATTTTTTTAAATAAAATAATATTATTTTGATTAAAACAACATCATTTTTTATTTTTTTTAATGCTTGACTCTTATAAATAAAATAATATTATTTTGTAAAAAAACATTTTTTTTACATTTTTAACTTAAAAAGAAAGTTCAGGCTCGAATGATGTCTTGCCCTATCGAGCCTAGGCCTTTGTCATCCTTGTTTATTTGAAGCTTCCATTGAAGCTTTAAGCACCTTATTAAACTAATTTAGAGTCAACAGGCCATATGCTTATTGATTGGACCTTGAGTCAAGCCTCGAACTATTTGAAGCTTGAATTTTATAAACAAAATAACATCATTTTCTTGAAAATGATATTGTTTTTACATTTTTAATTTTTTTAAAAAGTTCAAGCTTGTACAATCTCTAGCCCGGTCAGGATTCAAATGGGCTTGGGCTCCTGTAACAGGAGTCAGGCCTAAGGCCTTTGTCGTCGAAGCTTCCATTGAGGCTTGAAGCACTTGAATAATGGGCCTTTCGGCTATAAAAATCATTTATGGTAGTTTTTTTATATACATTTATAGTATAGTTAGTTATACTTATAATTATAATATATATTTGGATATTTTATTTATTAAATCACTTGTACAGCTTCTGACGCTACCCTGTAATACAGAGTGGGAGCCTTATTACGTATCCTGGATCTACATGAAATGATTAAAAACAAATGTAATACGGAATACCTTGATTTCGGTTCCATCTCTGATTCCGATGCCGATTCCGATCTCTAAAAATCTCCGAATCTCCCAGGATCTTTAGTGAAAAGTGACCACCGACTCACGGGCTAGGCTTTTCTATAGTTTCCTTAAATCACAAGCTTCCCTAACAGGTCAGAAATCCTTATGCTAGTGAATGAACTATTGAGTAACTGCAGGAGACGTTAACCTTTATATAGCTTCCATATCGAACTTCCCCATCATAAGGCCGATATGGACCTGGTCCACACTAATCGGGACTCATTTTCTACCCGAACTTCTACCCATTAATCTAGATCATTTATTGGGCCACTTTATTATCTTTATTTGGATCAAATGACGCAACTTAACCGATAATTTATTTAAAAACCAAAACTGTAATTAATGTTAGTCCAACTTTATCAGACATGGACAAAATTGTCCTTAAGGAAAAAAATGTCTTACAATCTCCCATTTGGATAAGCATTAATTGCAATAGACTCTAGTTTAAAAACAATGTAAAAACTCGATTAAGCCACGCTATTGTATAGTCGACTAAGTTTTAAAAACGAAACATTTGATTCAAACATAACGAAAGTTCATCATTCTGTCATGCAAGGCTTTCAGTATCAAAAAGCATCAAATGCATGTGTCCTGTGTGAGACAGATTCAATACAATCACGAATACCTAATACCTCACTAACATGAATGAGAAAATAGAGTGTGGCAAACTACGATGATACATTTATGATCTAATTGTATCATCTTTGTTTGTAGGTCTCGATTTTTCCATCTTTATGCTAAACCGCATGTGCTAAACTGCATTAGAGAAATCCTATTTTCTCTCACCGAATGCTAAACAGCATTAGAGAAAACATTTATGTTCTCCAACTGAATGCTAAACTGAATTAGAGAACCTTTATGAGATTAAAACTTATATCCCCCTATGTCATGTCAAACTTTATAGATATCTATGTTAAATTGTATGCATCTAAATAACATAGGCACAAGGTCAATCTGTATATATGCCCAGTAACTTTCGAATGCTTAAGATTGACACAAATCTTAAGACTTTCATACGTACTTTGACAATGTACGATGACGCATAATACCGACAATAAACGAGGATCATCTTTAATAGTAGCCATCGTACTATCATAATACTTTAAGATGTACAAATGTACATGGAGCAAACATAACGATCCCTTAACTGGCAGTGTCTAATGACATCAAAATACCCATACTGTATACTTGTGTTACAAACACAAATGAGTGAAATCCTTTAGTTAAAGGATCGACTCACAATTCCTCAGTCCTTAAATGCTCCAAACCTTAATGTCACTTTTCATGTCAACACCTTTATGACCAAACAATTGATCTTTAACTGCTATGACCATGTGATATTCTTCATTGTCATTAAATAAAATTGTAAGAAAAATGCCACAGTAAAACCAGATGGGTTTAGCCACTGAATGGACCACAGACCACTCTGAAATTAAATTTATGAGTTAAATCAGCTGCGAAGCAGCCCCTTTAGCATGCACTTTGCATTCCTAGTCGAGAAAGTTACACGTATCTCTATGACACACTTATACGACATTGCATCATCTGTAAACTTGAACTGTAACCTTAAGTAAAATTTCGATCATCCGAACACATAGCTAACTTTAAATCTTAATTCCCTACAAGGTTTAGTCTGTTGACTTTTCTATATGTCAACATATAATCCTTGATTCCTTCAAGTATCTCAACGCTCACTAGACTGCCTTCCAAAAGTCTATAACTGGATTAACCAGACATTGACCAAACAGTCAAACAGTAAATGCAATATCCCATCTAGTACATAACCGAGCATACATCAGGCCATCCACCGTACTAGAATACGAAACATTCCTTATAATCTCTCTCTTCACTTTATTCTTTGGGTACTGTACCAAAGATTATCACTCACTGTGAGAGACATGTGTTACAACAAGTTTACTATTAACTGTATTAAACATTTGTAACACATACTCAATGTATGCATTCTTTGAGAGATCTGATGAGTGTTGAGATATGTCCTGGTGAATTTGAATACCTAGGACAGAAGATGCTATACTAAGGTCCTTTATGTCAAGGTTCTTGACCAAAAGTTTCTTATCCTCATGCAACATGGCCAAATGACTTGATGTGAGCAATTTACCATCTTCATGCAGTGATAGGAAGATAACTTGCTCCCCTCAACTTCATAATACATGCATTTTTTGACTTTATTTTCCAAGAAGCCGGAAGAAGCCATAACCCATCAAATGTAAGGTATCACTTTCAGGAGGTTTATTATAAACCATATATTGATCTGCATAACTCGCAAACCATGCCAGTACTACCTAGATCCTACAACCCTACAGATTGTACCGTAAAGAACACTTCATAAAGGTTTTACTCAGGAAGGTGATTTTGACAACTTTCTTATGTAACTCTATATCATCATAAGCTACAATCACTTTTATCACTCAAAATGTATCCTACGAGGATACGAGAGAAAAGGTAACATAAAGTCAATCTTTTTCCTTGAGTGAACCTTTATGCAATTGAGCAAGCCATTAAACCATTGGACTTTATCCTGAAATCCTTTAGGTCTCAAACTTTATTTACAACTGACGAGCTTGCAGTTCCTTATACAAATCAACTAGCTCCTAGACCTTACTATGCTTCATGGCTTGCATCACATCATTCATCGCATCCCACCACACATCCGCGTTGGGTCTAGAAATAACTTCCGTAAAAGTAACTGGATCCGTAGTATGTCTAATAACATAGTCCAGTACACCTGACAGACTATGTTGTCATATGGGATAGCAGGTCATTTCACTCTAGTGGATTTACTTAACCTTATTAGATCTTGTACTCCTAGGAATCCCTCTGTGTACAAGTATGGGTTCCTGTTCTTGTACAGGTACGGTACAAAAATCTAGATCCACCAGATCTAATTGTATGAGTAGTGGATATGTGACAACTGTAGTATCCACCCTACTATCATCCGAAAGGTCAAAAGGCCCACCATCATCGTAGACATGGTATTCCATAAACTTGGCCGTTTGTGATTTCGCTATTCTGGTCCCTCCTTATCTACAGTAAAATCTATAGCCCTAAAGTGGTTGAGATATTTTACTAAATAGCAATGAAGGAAACGAGTATGCAATATTTCTTTATAAGGATTATCCTACCGTAGTAGGGCACCCCTTTACACGAATGTGCGCAAGGTTGAGTTCTTCAACTTCTAGATAAGTAGATTATTCCCGCTCTGCATTGACTTATTTAAGTCTTTTAGGGTGCAGTTATGCCTTTTGACAACACACTATTTTGCTCAGAACTACTCGGCATAATGAACTAAGTCACTATTTCAACTGACTTCATATATCTAACAAACGGACTTTTTAAAGTCCTAAAACATCATGTTTGTCATTATATTCTCCTCCATGGTCAAATCTGATTATCTTGATGAATTTTGCCAACTGGTTCTCAACCTTCAATCTTCAAACAAGAACACATGACTTTGATGAGAACAATCACTAAAATTTGTCAGAATACTTTTATAATTGCACAATGCAATTGTATGAGGTCTACCGAAATCTTTATGTATCAAACTTAACAAGTTAGAAATATGAGTTGACCCCATTGTCCTTATTAGCCAACTTACCCCTATGACCTTCAGTACATGTTCCAGATCATCTTAATCTAGAATTGAGAAATGGTTTCCTTGATCATCTCTCAATCCTAATTTTGGAAATGTAGTTTAAACTTTTATGTCACACCATGTATGACTTCTCATTCATCAAGTCTTTCATACCTTGTTTAGCATGATACGAAGAAGTATATATCTAACTCGGGATAAGACACATTCTATACAAACTATATGACAAGAAAGTTGCACCTTTATGTTTTGCATTAAACAACAACTGTACAACATAAGTATTAAATGCAAAACGTCAACCTTCAGTGTCCTTAATTGATCAAAAGATCATATATAAAATATGTTGTGTAAACCCTAATGAACCTTACTATAAAGTTCAGTACATACACCCCTATAGATATCACTTCCACCTCTTTATTGCTGTGAACCATCAGTTCCTCCTTCTCTTTATTTGGCTTTATCCTGGATATGAACTACTACATTGTGGAAGCACTCTGATCAGATGTTCCACTAAATAGTCACTTATACTTAACGCAACTATCGCACATTAATTCATAATTGATAAACCAAAGAGTAACCTAATGGTCTCAGTCTTCTCTTTAAACCTCATACTATTGGTTTCTTCATGTCCTAGGGACCTTTATCATAACTGGTTTGACCAGTGCCAGTATGTGGAGAAGATTTGAGCTTTCTACCTTTGAACTTAATGGGTTTCATCTTTGTCTTCCCTTAAGCTGCTTCCAGGACTGTAGGAGTAACAACTTGAGTTTCTCCACTTCAGCAACATAATGGGATATCAAAGCATTAAAGTCTCAATATTTTCACCTACTGTGAAAATGAATTATTCTTGATAAGTACTCCATTACTCCTCTTTTTCTCTGTATACTTCATGGAGAATAATACTTTTATCAAGGCACTTATCTTAACACTAGATGAGACTGTGTACCTTTGGGAGACATTATCAAGAAACTCCTTCATTATGTCTATGTACAGAAGTTCACTTTGCATATGGTTAGGTATGGATTTTTTAATGGTCATCAGATATAATCTGTTAGACTAATCCTAGGCTTCATAGGCTGCTTTATAAGCTATCGAGTTCGTGGATGTAATTGGAAATGGCTTACCCGTCTATATGACCATTTCAACTACAGCTATCTCCATAACCTTCAAAACGTCCTCCGCCTAATTCTTTATATTGAAACCAGCAAGGGTTTCAATAGTAACATTGATTTAGTTGACTGAAAAGGTGACTTCAAAATGATAATCTTTAAATAAATACAAATATAGGACAACAACGATACTAAAGCCATTGAATAGTATCTTTCTTGAAAATTCGACACACATATTATGAAACACCTTTGGGCTGAATACATAATATATGCAATTAGACTTCCACACATAAAAGCGATCAGAGTACAAACCATTAACTCTCATGACACTACCACCTTTGAGTGAATAGATCACTTGAGCAACAATCTTCCTCCATCTAATGCCTTTATGTACATCTTAAAATTTTATGTAAGGCCAATACCTTTCGGCAGAATAACCAAACATAAAATCAGAGACATCCCCTAATATGCAAGCAAAACAATTCAAAATACTAACTTGAAAGGCCACTTTGGTGACTACATTCTCATAAGCATCCAAAAAGTTCGCAAACACAAGGAATACATCTTTATGTCATCATCACATTTTTTATGGGCATACTGTATGTGACAATGCAAATTTAATAAATGCAAAAACCCTAATGCACAGTGTCATTGTCACACACACGTGCTGAAGACATTCTACGAAAATTTCATTTGAGACTTTCGTAAACGAAAAATCTAAGTAGAGTGATTATCGTGCGTCATCAGATACTGAACCGACCTCCTGAGATACGACAATCTCATGTATCTCCCTTATAACAAGTTCATTGTATGAAAATTCACTCAAAAATGGCTTTAGAATGTCTCAATTCTAATTTTTGATTGATTATTATGTAATACCGAACACTGAAAATGAAACCCGAGAGACGAGACCTCATGTATCTCCCTCATACGAGGTCCGAAGCATGAAAATTCAATCGAAATCGAATTTAGAATACCTTAATTCCTTTACAAAAAATCTAGAATTTTTAGGAATTTTCCTTTTTTTGTGCACTGTAGCTGACGTTAGCATGACGTCATCTGACGATGTCACCGTGAACGTTAGTGTGTGTGGCCGCGAACGATGTGTGCACGGCACACGCCAGGCCAGATGTCGGCCAGTTGTGTCTGCACATGCGCACCCACACGCAGGCGTGCGAACACTGTGTGGTGCGTGCACTACACGCACCGACACGTGCATTGCACTCGTCGACACGTGTCTGCCATCTGTCCTGCCACGTGTTGGACACGTGGACGGTTCGGATGCTGTTCCTCGCAGGTCGATGCACGACGCACACATGACATGCGTCACTCGCCTGCTTGAGCGATGTGGTGTACCGCGATTGGTGCGTGCGTCGCACTCGTCGTCCGTACTGACGTGCTCCACGTCGGAAGCGATTTTTTGGGATCCCGGGAGTCCCTTTTTCGCTCCGTTCGGCCTGTTTTTGACCCATTTTTCGTAACTAACCTTATATATACCACTTTTATGTAATTATATACGTAAAAAAAACTGAAAAACGAATCAAAAATCAAAGAAAACCAAATGAGATGAAAAATCGAAAAACTTTCGTTATGGCAATCCGATCACGTAACCACTCTGATACCATACGTAATACGTAGTGGGAGCCTTATTACGTATCCCGGATCTACATGAAAGGGTTTAAAAAGAATGTAATATGAAATACCTGGATTTCGATTCCATCTTTGATTCCGATGCCTATTCCAAGTTCCAAACGTTTCTGAATCTCCCAGGATCTTTAGTGGAAAGTGATCACCGACTCACGGGCCAGGTCTTTTTACAGTTTTCTCAAATCACGAGCTTCCCTAGCGGGTCAGGAATCCTTATGCTAGTGAATGAACTCTTGAGTAACTGTAGGAGACTTTAACCTTTATATAGCTTCCATATCGGGCTTCTCCATTACAAGACCGATATGAACCTGGTCCATACTAATCGGAACCCATTTTCTACCCGAACTTTGACCCATTAATCTAGAACATTTATTGGGTCACTTTATTATCTTTATCTATATCAAATGACGCAATTTAATCGATAATTTATTTAAAAACTAAAATTGTAATTAATGTTAGTCCAATTTTATGAGACATAGATAAAATTATCCCTAAGGACAAAAATGTCTTTCATACCCAAAGTCCCAATTTCCACACGCGAGATCTTCTATATCCTTTGCTCAATTTCAACCATGTTTTTTTCATTTTCATCCGCAGATTTTGGTAGAATCGTATAAACGTATGGATGAAAATGAAAAGAAAACAGTAAACATTGGGCCACGGGACAGAAGATCTGTCCCGGTTCCCAAACCCCAACAGAAACACTCAAGCACATGACTGAATTACTATCTAAAATTACTATCTTATATTTACACTTACAGTCGGAAGCTCCGAGCTTGACATTCACCTCACGGGGCCTGTTATGTTTTATATTATGCCTGAGGTGTATCTGGACACGACCACCAAGCCATAAGTAACAATATTGTCTGCCAAGGCAAAACTCATATACAACAAGTCAACAGCATTAATCTCAAGTATAAGGCCATTTAAGGTAAGTTTCGATACTCCAAACCCTAGTTTCACTCCCTTTCCCTTTCCTTTTTGCAACCTCCCTAGATTCTAATCAATTCCTCTCCTTCCTTTTAGTCTCTATTATTACACTCTCTTACTGTCTTGTTTGCTCACAAATCTCTCTCCGGATAACTTTGGAATTTTATTCTGACATTGCCTCTGTGCCAGACGGGTTATTTTATTCCGCTTCGATTTGTGGGATTTGTTTGTTTAATTGGTTGGAAATTAATGTGAAGAGTTCTCCTTCTGTGTTTAGTTTTTTGTTTTTTTTTTTTGCCTATCTGCTCTGTTGTTCTGTTAAAATCTTTGAACGTTTAGTTGCTGCGAGGAGTACGATCTGTGGGGGTTCCGATAGTTTTTGTTAGAATCAACTTGCATGAGTTGGTTTAGTTGTTTGTTGTGTTTGTTTTTGCTGTTTTCGAACTCTTATTATGGCCTTCAACTTGATTTGAAATTGGCTATCGCTGCCAGTGCAAGACTTGGAATTGCTTATGGTCAATTGGGTTATACAATTCGATTTTTTTTGCTTAGGATAATGGGCAGAAGCACGAAAGGAAACTTTATTTCTTGAACTCAAGTTTCTTATACGTTTAATTATTCTATGGCGTCGTTGGAGATTATTGGCATTCTATGGTAAATACTGGATGTGGCGGACAAAGCATATGCTGGGATTTTGTGGCGGACAAAGCATATGTTGGGTTTGTGTGATATGATATACGTGGCAAGAATTAAAATTTTGTCTGCATGTATCTGAATGTAACCTATATTACTAAAAGAATAGAAAAATATGCTTCTAAGATAACTTTTTCTTGTTTGCCCCCGCTCATCTTCCCAATAAGGTGAAAAAAAAGAAGAAAGATTTACTATCCTTTTAAGTTATATCGGTTTGAGGATTTCTAGTGCTTTAGTTTATGGTTTTCATATTATTCCCTGGATTTTTTAGATGCTAAACTTGAGTCCTTATCAATCAGTTCAGATTAACGCAATTTATCAAAGTATAACTCTGAATGAGGCTGGCGTGAATTTGATGAATTCAGCTAATAACTTAATTTAGTGTTGCATGTAGCTAGGGCAGACGGCTGAATACTATGTTGCAGGAGGTGCAAAAGTTCTGGGATTCATTGTGAGTGGAGCTAGGCTTTTGATCTGATTCTATTGGAAAATTTTCCAGCTCTATGATGTAATTTGGGAAATTAAATTCCAACAATACTAGATGGTTCTTTAACAATTTTAATTTGCATGTTTTGCATATTCCCTTTTCAGTGGAACTTTTGTTACAAATGAATTACTACAAGGATGAGGATGGCTGGTCAGTCATTGTTCATTTTTAATTTACTTGCATGAGTTGGCACAATAGATATGAAGATTTTACTGGACAGTAACAAAAGGGCGCATTTAGTGAACTGGAATTTTAATTTGCACTTAATTTTGATGGAAACTTTATTTTACTAGCAGTCGACAAATGCATTCCTACAAGGATGAGAATATTTGGTTGGTCATCATTCATGTTCTATTTGCTTATATGATTTGGTGCAATGGATATGAAGATTTTACTTGATAGTAGCAAAATGGTGCATTTCAATGAACTGGAATTTTGTTTAGGATGGAAGGCTAAAGTTGTTGTTGGTGTTTGGTTTATTTGCTTACACGAGCTGGTATAATAGATATGAAGATTTTACTTGACAGTAGCAAAATGGTGCACTTCAGTGAACTGGAATTTTGTATAGGATGGAAGACTAAGGCTACGTAAACCTATTTTATGATAAACCGTTAATTGATATGCTTGTACACTTTGAGTTTTGTGCTAAATAGCAGCTGAGTGCTATGAATATTTGTGATGCCGCTTCTGTTGAAATTGTGATGCTTGTGGGCTATGGTGGCAGTGACACTTTACTTTCTGTCAATAGCTTCTGGGTATGTTAGTTGCATAGTGGATATGATAGATTTGTTAACTTCAGTATGGTTAGCAATATTGTTTATTTATCTGTGGGAACTCTTTTGTCAGTGACTTTGAAAATAGACTGACTTTAGTTGTATGCCCTTTGAAATTATTATGTACGAAACACTTCTCTTCCTTAGGATCTAGGTGTATGTAACAGTGCAAGTATCATATCGTGGTGGTGATGAAGATATGTGCATTTATTTAGTTTCTTATAGTAACTTGAAGTGAAATATTTGTTTATTTCATAAGTTTCTACTCAATTTCCCTTTAAACAGTGATTCCACGGATTTGTGACTTGGATTTCTGGTTTGGTTATTTGAGTGATCTACTGAAAATATAGTGCTGGAAAAGACATTGGTTTACTCATAAACGTTCGGGTTATTTTATATTTAGGACTCGAAATAGGGTTGTGATAGATTCATAAGGGGAGTTCTCTTATGCTATTGCGTACATACATATGGATCTAAAGGTCACTTAATTTTCTTTGTGGGAGACATTAGGAAAATTTTCATATACATTCCTTAAAATTGTGGCAATATACACATGCCACAGTTAGAGGAACTTACGCAAAAATTGGCACCTGTATTTATTACACTGGGTTAAGGAATTAGCTTGGAGATAATGAGGTAGATAATTGAAGGGTATTCTCTGGTTGATAATTATGTAGTTAATTTTATTACTTTTTTTGGAACCTTCCAAAGTTTAGTAATTCAAAAATGAAAATTTTCAATTTTCCTCATCAAATCAACTCTTGGATATTCTTTTGCTCTCATTATGGCCTTTTTCTTTTTCTCAGAGATTCCCTGTGCTCAACAGCTTCATGACTTCTTCTGTTCATGATCTTTCTGGTACTTATCTTAAAGAACTAGATTGAGTTTGAGTTGTTTCTGTTTGGTTGGATTCATGGTCTATAATGCTTGTTCAATGTTCCTTCATGTTGTGGCATTTTATATTGATAAACTTTCATAAGTTAGAGATTTGTTAAACTTAGCTGGGTAGCATCCTGGTCAGACTCCAATGACAGTTGAATTTTATTTCAGATTCTATTAGAAATGTGTCTGAAACCAAGTATGAAAACAAAAGCATATGATATCTTAATCTGCTTCCAAGTAGGCCTTCAAGCATAACAAAGAGGTGGAAATCATATCAGAAGTAGCAGTCCGGTAAACAAAAGAGCAGTTGAAATGTGTAAGACGAGGTAAATCCTAATCCCACAAAACTAAAATGAATACCCTAAAGTTCCATGGGTGCTAACTCAGCAGATACTTTGTCTGTCTGCTGCAATTCACAATAGGTATAAAGAAGCTATTGAATCTGCCAATTCCTTAGGATGACCTTGTTCTTAGTATTTTCTGCTGTGAAACATTTTTAACATTTTATGTTTATGAAAACAGATGTATGTGAAGGAAATGAACTTTAATACATTACAGTTTTTCGGATCTAATGCAATGCCCCTTGGTATCAAGTATTGTTTTACTTTCCATCTAATGCAATGTCCCTTGGTATCAAAACCATATTGATGTGTTGAGTACACCATTATTTAATGAGAGGGTGGAGGATGCAATATACAGAATGCTGATGTTGTTTGCAAAATGGGATTTCACTTTATCATTTGCATCTACGCTCTTCTGGTTTTTACTTACAAAGTTTTGCTCTTTCTCAGAGAAAAATTTCTGACAAGTAGACGAAATCAAAGTCAACAAATTCGCAGAGGATGAATGAATCAACTTCAATTGACAATGAATTGGATGATCCTTTTCTAAGTGCAGATCAACCATTGCAGAGATCCAAGAGGTCAAAGAGACCAACAAAGAGTGTAAATGAAAATCTTGAACCAGCATATACTGCAGCACCCTTAGTAGAATAAGAAATTGTATGAATTAGAAATGATAAGAACTTGTAATTTTCAAAAGAATACCTACCATGTAATTGTTCTCTTATCATATCTATTGATCTTATGAAATATGCAAAATATGTTTAATGCTTCTAAAAAAATGTTGATTTTTCATAATTAATTTATTTTATTAGCTAATTGTCATCACATTTTATAAATTTATTATGACATGTTTGCGAATTGCAATTAAATAATACATTATTTGCAGGTATGAAATTTTCGTGATACATGAATAATTATTAAAATTAATGATATACTAAAAAATTGAAGAATTATTAATTAAATATAATTCGTAAATAATATTGAATAATTATTAAACAAATAAGATTAAAAAATGTATTTTAAGAAATAATTATTATAATTAAAAAATTATTAAATTAATTTGATTGTTGAAAAAATGAAAATAATAATAATAAAAACGTCGCCAAAAACATTTCGTGACGTTTTTAAAAATGACACTGAGGACCTTTTACGACGTTTTCAAAAAACGTCGCAGATTCTTTCACATTCTGTGACCTTTTGCGACGTTTTCATAAAACGTCGCGAAAACTTTTTACTTATACCATATTTCGTGATATTTTTTGTGACATTTTTTAAAATATCTTAAAATACATTTTGTGATATTTTTTTGAATATTCAACAACGTTTTTAGAATGTCGCTCAATGTTTTGTTTTCTTGCAACGAAGGTAACACAGTTATTGCACAGCCTACACTGAGACGTGGTTGGCAGTCGTGGCTGCCGCAACAAATGCGTGGCAGCTATTAACGGCACAAGGGAAAACCGGATGACATACACAATGACCAATCGGGGAGAAACTGATGTCTGGTCAATGGCAGGAGCATGTTGAATGGCGAGTCACTTGTAGGAGCTGGCAACAGCAACAACATCTTTTCTTGGATAGTGTTTCATCCTTTTCGAAAATAGGGTTTTTAGAAGAAGAAAAAGGTGTTTGGCTTCAAGGATATGACTATGCTAAGTGTTGAAATAGGATATTCTTAACTTAGAATAAGTGTTGTTTGGTTACAAGACTATCGTATTCTAAAACAAAGAATAAGGCATATTTGGAAAAAAGAATAAGATATTCTTAGTTTGAAACATGACTTATTTAGTAACTAGGATAGTATATCTTAGGTCTACAATAAGGTGTGTTTAGCACTAAGATTGTCCAAACCCATAATTAGGATAAGACAATCTTTATTGAGAATAATTATATTTTAAAATATTTTTAAATTCAAAATTCAATTTCAAAAATAAAATAATTATTTTCTTAATTTGCTAAGATTAATAATAACTTTGGTTCCTAATTAAGTTTTAAAAAATTGATTTCTAAAATTAGAATCAATTATATTCAGTTAGATTAAAATTAATTAATACTCTTTCAAATTAAAAATTTTTTTCTTAAATAATTAAGAAATTTATCTCTTAATTAAATTTATCTATTTTAATTTGATTGAAATAAGTTAAAACTATTATTTTTATTTATAGAATTATTACTTTATATATTTAGAAATAGTTTCTTTATATATGATTGAAAGTTCTCTTGATTAAATTTTAAAAGATGTTTTCAATTATTAATTAAGGAATATGAGCACTTATTAACAATTTTTGAAAATAGTTTCCTAATTTATTAAAGTTAGACTTTCTAATAATTAAGATCTAAATAAATAGTATAAAAGACATTATTAACTAAATTTAATGTGATTTATTTAATAATGAAAATATTTTCCTTTAATATTGAAAATAGTTTTCTAATTGGGTTAGAATGTCTTGTTAAATTTTGAAAAACAGAAAATTTTCTACATTACCATAAATAAGAAACATAATTTATTGAAAATTATTTTCAATTAAATTATGTCAAAGGTGTCAAGATAATCAAAAATCTAATTGGATTTAAAAATTATTTTCTAATCAAAATTAAATTTCTATTTACAATAAGAATTTAATTTATTAGGAATTAATTGGTTTGTTCTAATTTAATTATCCAATGAGACAAAAATATTATTTTAGATTATGAAGATCAATAGCTAAATCAAATGACTTAATATTTTATGCAAAAAATTTAATTATGAGTACATAAATTGCATACTTTATTTATATGTTTGATACATAGAGTAGATGTAAGTTAAATTGCAAATTATATGTATGCATGATACCATTATATGTAATTTTGTGTTTGATGACATTATTTGAAATTAAATCCCTCGTTAAAATATTAAGTATACGTTGAGAACGTGATTGTTAAGAATAAAACTATAGTTTTGTTTATTACAAATATGTTTTATCTTAAATTAGTAGATTTTACTTAACTAAATTTATATGATTTGGATGAGTAACTCATGATCATATAAATTTAGAAGCAAGGTTAGAAATAACATATAAGATATATTTTTTCAAGAGTTGTCACCTAACAAATCTAGGAGTCACATGAAATATGAATAATAAAATTATTATCTACCTAATTTAAGTTTAGTTAGTTTGTTGAGTGACTCAAAGTCAACTAAATTTTAATCATATGCTAACTCATTAAAGAGATTAGAGTAATCTTTCTAGGAATTAGTGTGGGTTATTATTTTAAATAAAATAGTAGGAGTACACAAATGTATCATTAAAGTCTTGATATTATTTGATTTTCATGACATATAAAAAATATTTATTTTTCTTATATTTATATTTTGTTATGAGTATAAATTACCTTTAGTTAGTATAGTTGTTACTAAGAATTAGAGAACAAAACTTTTTGGACATAGGTTATGTTTGAGAAGATTTCTCAAAATCAAAAAGAAAATTTGTATGTCCATTATGGAATTTTACTATTAACCTCTATCGAGGGTTCAG
>JANJEY010000003.1:56784562-56810111 GCA_024703695.1 Erythroxylum cataractarum | reverse complement strand
CAACAGCTTCATGACTTCTTCTGTTCATGATCTTTCTGGTACTTATCTTAAAGAACTAGATTGAGTTTGAGTTGTTTATTGTTTCTGTTTGGTTGGATTCATGGTCTATAATTACTTGTTCAAAGTTCCTTCATGTTGTGGCATTTTATATTGTTAAACTTTCACAAGTTAGAGATTTGTTAAACTTAGCTGGGCAGCATCCTGTTGAAACTCCAGTGACAGTTGAATTAATAACCATGAATCTGTTTCCAAAAGTCAGTATCAACTTTTCCAACTTTTATGACAATTTTGATGTCCCAGCTTTGGGTGGAAAACTTACATATTCTGCAATATATATCCAGCACACAGTTGGCTGAACTAGGCATAACCCATTATATTATTTGATTGTTCTATCGAGTTCTTCATGAAATTCCAATCCCGACATATTATGGCTACACAATTATCATAACTATCATTATGAATATTTGATTTTTTTTGTTTACTAATATTTTTATAGTTTTCTTGTAGAATAAGATATTTTCCTATTGTTAATTACCTTAAATGAACCAATTTATGGCTTTAGACTGACTGAAGTTTTTTTCCTATTTATGTCTTCAGACGGAATGTTGACGGTTAGATATTTCTTGCACTTTGTTCTCAATAATAGGTTATGTATGTGATTTTAAAAATGTTTTCCCAGGTAATGGCCAAGATGATGAGCAACAAAAAGAGTTGGAACCTGAGATTCAGTCGACATCCCCTGCACCAGAGCTGATGCACTCCACTATCTCAATGCCAAATGTTCAATATGCGACAGCCCCACAAATCGGAGCAGGACATTCTATGGTAATTGTTAAGTAATCTATTTTGATTGATTTTGTGTGTACGAGCCCTTTAGTTTGCATATTTTCTTATTGCTTTCTCTTATCCATTTTTCCTCTTATGTGACTAGTGATTTGGATTTGCATGCATGTACTATTAACATTAGTTGTCAAACTCCAAGCTCAAGCCAATTTTACTAGGTCGTTGACAAACCGTCACCCAATGGCAAGGCCTAACCATGCAAAACTTCACCATCGAGCTGAGGTTAACAACATTAATACAAAATTTCTCAATTAGAAATAGCAAAAACACAACTCTTATAGTCAAAAACTTAACTATCTCACAAATGTGGCCTCCATGGTTACCAAATTGAGTATATAAATCTTTAAAATCCAACTAAACAAACCAGTTGCATGATCCAAGTAGATGAAGTTTGTACCCACATCCTGAAGTTCCTTCTCTATGGGTGCATTATCTGAAAAATAGAGAAAGTCGGTTATTACATACATATTAACTAGGAAAAAATCATAAATAAAACAAAAATGAAAAATTACACTCTACTATGCTTTAATCTCACCATTGTTCCTATCTGGCAATATCACTTACTCTAGAACACCTTTAAAGAAAATTATGATGGATGTATCTTAATCTCAGATATCTACGCACAATAATCATCAGCCATAAATCATGTGTCATCCTGTATCTATTTGCGGTAGGCATCGGATGGTACCTCGTGGTCAATAGAATGATATAACTCACTGGCATAGGCTGATAGATCTTGACCTATTGAATAATAGTTGTTCCATTTTGGCACGGGATGGTAGATTCCAGTAAACCAAATGGTATTTACCCCATTCTGATGACGAATGACAGGTCTTGACCAACCACCAAATTTCATGCCTCTCATTAACAACGCAAATGCACAATGCATAAGTACCACCAACTGACAATTAGTCAGACATTGACACTCAAAAAACACTCGGTGCATGTTACTCAAAATATTAACTTATCATGCATGTTCTCACATATAGCATGTTCAAAAATTCTCAAAATCCGTCAAGTTGAAAAATACCTAATTCTACCATTAACCCGAATTGGGGTTTTCCATAATTTTACCAAAAAGTAAAAATTAGAGCATGTAAACACACTATTGACACCTCACAAGACATTTAAAACACATAAATAAGAGAATAAATAACCTAAAAGGCTTCAATTGACATATACTATTAATTTTTGTATGGCAATTGCTAGAGCCGATGAAAATCCATTAGAAATGTTGTAGCTCGTCTTAGAATGGCTTTCTCTCGTGTCTATTCCTGTTTTGCTTTCCTTTCCTGTTACTTTGTCTCCCAAAACCCTTCTCTTTGTAAAAATCAAATTTAAAAGGGTTTAGCTAGCCAGACAGTCGATGGTATGGGTTCAGCTAGCCTATATCAGCTCTAGGTATCTTTTTAAAGGTTGTAGAAAACTTGTAACTTTCTCCAGCCTCTGGAATGACCTTATTCCGATATTCCTACACAAAGTTGTGACCAAAATATCAGAGAGTGTTTGGTGATGACAGCAAAATGAACTCATAAACTTCTTCCATAAAATTATCGTATTTGGGTTTCAATATCAGTCCCTCATGTCTTCTTATGAAATGTAGATAATTCTCTTAATGTTTTATAACTTCTTGAATCACCTCATCCGAATGTTATTGTCAGAAGTTATGTTTAAAATATTGAATAATGTTCGGTTTTGACTGCATATTTTATTAACAAGCCTCACTGCATAATAATCCACCCATCCTAAACCTACAAGAACTAAACATCAACCACAAATCATTTCATAAAAAAGTTTATCCAAACTTCAAATTTTATAGAATTCAAAAGATTATAGTCAGAAACGATGCACTACACTCATGCAATAACACAAATATTAAGTTTTTTGGGGGGTCTAAGTAACATTTCTTTATAAAATCAATGCTTGATATTGTTATTCATTTGAGTGGCTATTATTCCTGTACAAATATGCTAGCCATCTTAATTAGCGTCTAGTTTTATGAACTACAATCCTAACTTTGACATCTTGACTTGCATTCATGGGTTTTGGCTTGTGAAATTGAAGGGACCAACGTCATACCCATATCCAGATCCCTACTACAGAAGCATATTTGCTCCTTGTGATGCTCAGCCGTATCCTACAATGCCTTATGGTGCACAACCAATGGTAAAATAGCTTTTGGTTTTGATGTTCTCAAGCTTCAGTTTTAAGCAGCAGTGGTTTATTATGAAATTGACACCAAATTTTTGTTTCTAACAGTTAGTTACTGAATCAATAAATCTTTTAGGTCCATGTTCAGTTAATGGGAATTCAACAAGCTGGAGTGCCTTTGCCAACAGATGCAGTTGAGGAGCCTGTATTTGTCAATGCAAAGCAATATCACGGTATTTTGAGGCGCCGGCAATCTCGTGCAAAAGCTGAATCAGAAAACAAATTGATCAAGTCCCGGAAGGTATATTATCTCTTTGAAAGAGGTAGTCGCTTTTTACTTGTGTTTGATTTGTTATTTTTCTCACCTGTTTGATTATAACCTAAGAATTAGTGATTTGAGTTGGCTTCTTTTCATTGATTACCCTTTTCTTGATTCAAAATCTTTGGTGAGTGGTGGTTAACTTTATATTAAATTTGCAGCCATACTTACATGAATCTCGACATCTGCATGCTCTGAGAAGAGCTAGAGGATGTGGTGGTAGGTTTCTCAATTCAAAGAAAAATGATAACAAACAAGAAAAGGAAGTCACATCAAATGACAAATCACATTCCACAATCAATCTCAATTCTGATAAGAACGACATAGCTTCCTCAGATGGCAAGTGTTGATGTATTGAAGGTACTGGTGTTGGATTCAACGGGTTCTAGTTGTTATTCATAGTTGATCTATGCCTCAGGAGTCTTTGCTCCTCTCTCGGTACCCAAATAGTTTAATATGTATAGCTTTTTCCAATAGTAGGTTTCTTGGTGCGGCTGCAAAGAATAATCAGGCAGTGTAATTAAGGGATGTTCTCGGTAATCTTTGATGTAGCTTATTCGCAACTTCTTTTTCTTTCCTTTTTTTTCAAATGACGCGAGAACATAAACTAGCTCTAGACTTCTCTGGCAGCAAAACGAGTTATGTTGCTTGGTTTTGTTGTGATTAGCTTAGCAAACATTAGGTGTTACTTCTTGATGTGTATTAGCTTGTTTATGACCTACTACTGTCAAATAAAAAATAAAGCCCAATGGTTTGTATGAGTAGCTCAAATTCTATTGCAGAGTGTAATGTAGGTGTGTTGAATCTTGGTTATGTCCTGTGATCTTGAAATACCATCTTTATCGTCGACACTACATCGCCTTGGCTATCATAATTTTGAACTCCATGGTCAGATGGGTGGAATTCCCCTTACGTCTTAGATTTTTCTTTGACATTATTTATCATGTTGATGAGCCCTTATTTATCAGGTTCAGACTATACATGTAGGGTGCACTGATAAAGTAACTTCAACTTATTGAGCAGCCACGCCCTTGATCCCTTTCCCGCTGCAGTTGTTTCATCTTCCTTTTTTTTTAATCATTATATTCTATGAAATCTCTTAGTTTTTGATAAATCCCTGATGGAAAATGAAAGAAGAAAGCAATTTGAGCTATATATATCAATTGCTATTATTGGAGTAGTTCGACTTGTGTATTACTAATAGGCGGGCACCATTTTTTATCTTCAATGGAGGTCGAGTTGAGGTTGTTGAGGTTCAGAGTAGCCTTCTAAAGATATATTCTGCAGCGTTTCATCCTTCAAAACTAGTGTAATTGCATTTCGTGGACTTTCCGTTTTAAACTTAATAGGGTCCTTACCTCATGAGATAGGCAAAGAACTTGCAGTTTTTGGATGGGAAGCAATTACGAATTAAGACATAAGTGAAAATCTTAACATGGGATATGCTCCGAAATTGACTGCAATTTCTACGGTTTATGTAGTAAAAAATAAGCAAATTGCAGCAACACCAACATCAAAAGTTAATTGAAGCTAGCGAGAAAAGTATGGTTCAATATCTTTTTCTCTTTTCTAAGAATGGCTCTAGATCTAATTAACAAGAATATGGCAAAGAGGAAAGATTTCGAGGGACTTTGCTTAGCAATCGGGTTGATTATTTGGGTAGTCGTTTATTGTCGTAAATCTTGCACTTTCATTATATCGATATGAATTGCCTCACGAAATATAATTAGAATTTTTTTAAAACATTTGTAATTCTTGGTCTAATTAGATAACATCTTGTTTCCAACATAGGAATTGCTAATGGTAAAACTTCAAAAAAAGATCCAATTATATAGGAAGTACTTAAAGAGGTTATGCAAGGGCATCCTGTATGGATGAATAGAGCACTTAATCAACACATATTAGAGATCCAAGCATTTCAATTCATTCTAGCGGAATGCCATATTATTTGTTTGCATCCATTAGTTTGTAAGAGATTCAATGCAAACTTTAATAAGGATCAAATGACTATTCACGTACCTTTTATCTAGTTGAGGATCGTTTACTTATGTTTTCTTGTATGAATCTTTGGTGTCGTGTTGGTGGAATATGAATTTCATTTCTCTGCTAGCTAAAAGAGGGAGTGTAACGTACAAATTTTAAGCTTTGCAACTTTTGAGAAGTTTGCATTAATTAAACAAGCCGCTCACAAGGTTCATAGATAACAAACAATGAAGAGGAATCAATCTCTTGTTTGCTTGTTATGATGAAAAATGAGAAATTAGAATGAGGTCAATAAAGTTAATGCCAGCGGTTGACCAATGTCAATGATTTTGAGCAAATGGGCCATTCAAAGAATATACATGATATCTGTCAATTATCCATTCATCAAAACAAAGATGTTTGGAATCTCTCAAAATTTCAACCCATCACCATTACCTTCTTTTTCTCCTGCATTATCCGATTCCCAGATTTTTCAACCATCGAATCATTTCAATTCTCAGCAAATGCATCTCGTTTTCTAACTATGCTTGCTGTTCATGCTTTGTCCTTTGCAGGTAGGACCTGCTGCGTTGCATGCTGAGTTGGGTTGGTTTGATGATGCAACGACTTGAACCTTGATTAATCAAGGACCTAGATTAGCCCATGTTTCACATGTATCCTACGTGTTAATGATCCTAAACTTTACAACTCCCAACATCCTCCTTACCAATTCAACGCATTCAATCGAGAAACATCTTTTTTTTTTTTGTTTCTGGATATCTATGAGAGTATTTACTCATTTTAGACTTTCCAACACAAGAGCAAACTTTTACTACACTACGTGAGAAGTGACATTTTTAGTTGAAGTTACATTTGGCAGGCAAATGTGAAGCCACAATGCATGATTAGCTCCCTTCTTTTTTTTTTTTTCTTTAATAGAGGGATCTAAAATTTTGCTGTTCTTTGTTAGTATTTTAAATAAAATTTTAGTCATAAATTATTTAATAAATTAATAATTTAAAATATTTAATTAATTAATGATTTAAAAATAAAACACAAATTCATATCAATGTTTTAAAAATCATATTGAAAGTTAAACTAGTAAGACAAGAGATTTAATGTTTGCCCGTCGGATAATTAAAGTTTAATTAGTTATTTTAGTATATAAAAATTGATTTAATAATTAATAAATTGATTAATTTTAACAATAAATATTTTTAAATTAAACCAAATCAAATAAACAAAATTAGTCAATTAAATTTTTTTACTGTTGATCAGGTCGAATTGACTCAGTTTTTTTTTTTTATACAAGGGAAATCACAAATTACGAAAGCCAAGTTACAAAGTATGTCGGGGGAGGTTACCCCCGGCTAAGTCCACCAGAAGGAGAGTGGCACACCCAAAAAATGCTATGTCAAAAAAGGTGAGCTCCAGACTCAAATTAAAAGCATGTATTGTGAGCCAGTCCGCACACTGGTTACTCTCTCTGTAAGTATATCGAGGAAGAACAACCCAGTTCCAAGTCAGGAGCTCATTGATGCATCAGACACTGGCTCAGCTTTTAACAATGTATTCCTGCCTTTTGAATACATTCTTGTTTAGACGGCTTTTAGCTTCTCAAGGGTTCAGTTTCGTTAGAGGCGACTGGCCCATATTATTCCTAAGCATGACAAAACATCTGTCATTTTGCTTGCTTGAAGACCTTGAGCTTTTTGGTACCTCTAATTATTATAGGCAATTAATTAAATCATCAATCGAGATTCCAAGCACTTCACACACAATTTTAGTTAGTTAGATAGTCTTTGTTTGCTTACTGTTTTGATCATGCATTAGTGTTAGTTCATATAATGATTAGAAAATCCAACCAAGGTTTTAACAAAACGATCAAAGGAGCACATAAGCTACTGAAGATTGTACAACGAAGCTTCTTTTGAATAGATCCACTCGTGTATCATCTTAAAACCTTACAACTTAAGGCCATTGAAGACTTCACGAGGGAAGCTAAGGGCATGCGTTTGCTTTCTCAATAGATCCAAGGTACTTGACTGGTTTAATTTTGGTTATTTTGGATTGGCTAATGAATTTGTCAACAGAGTTTAAGAAGGTAATAATTACAGCATCACCTTTTACAGACAAAACAAAGGTTGAGTCTTGTTATTTAAGAGTCCTTTTCCTTTTGGTTACACAACAAATTGATCTACACATGATGAACATTGATGTTTGAACTAGAAGCTTAACTAAGCAACAAAGTGGTTGAAGAATTGAAGGACCAAAACCAAAACAGTAGGCAATGGAGTTAGACCATCGTTAAAAGATTAGTTGGATGATGTACACATTTTCTTGGATGCCAAACTAATTATGTAGGATTTCAAGTCCCTAAAATTGCTGGCCAACATGAAACACAGCTTTGCTACAGGAAATTAACCAGTCTGAAGTGAACTTGGAACTAATTCTTTGAATAGAAGCTAATCTGTTTTGATTTGAATGATTCGCTTACCTCATCCACACACATCTAGTATAAGATCAGATAAGACTTTCTCAAGGCATGCATTAAACAATTAGATGTCAATTCTAAGCACTATGCCATTTCCATGTATTTCTCAACTCAATTTTAGTAGGAAAACCAAAAGCAAGAACATCATCCATGGAAGCCTGCAGGAGAACATGTGAACATGTGGGAGATTGCTCCTAACACTCAAACAAGCAAAGCATACACATTAAAGATGTATACTAATTGGAGCTAGTCGTATGTTAATTGCAGAGTCTCACTTCATGAAATGTTTCTATCATGCTTTTGTATGGGTTTGACAAATAAAATACGTATACTTTAATGCTACTCCTAATCATTACAAGTATTACATATAGAGTGTGACATAATTAGTAGGCAAAAGATAATCGATATCAAGATTTTGGTTTTGCCTCGCATTATCTATAGATATGAATTGCAATCTGGGGTCGATTTAGTGTTGCTCTCTGTCCATGTAATACCTTTACACTTCCTATCATGCATGGACCCTCCACACCACCTCACACAAGTCGACAAATGAGAGACAGACAGAATAAGAGAGAGAGAAGTGAGATCAGAGGTGTAAAATGGAAGCAAAGCAAAGCAAAGCAGAATAAAAGAGCACACAATTCTAGAGTGAGAAATGTGCATGGTGGGGTCGATCTGCATATTTATGGACTCTTTTGGTGCATGACAAAAATGGGGTCACTTGATCTCCTCCAACCCCAAACCACAACATATACCTTCTTCCCCAAGGGTCCCTCACCATATAAATGGAGCTGGAAAGGTAACACCCTAAGGCCTAAAGTTGTTAATTTTGTACAATCACGCAATGGGATATGGAGGAACCAGTGATCCTTTCCTAGCTAAGTGAACATGCATCATTTATGTGAATTCATTTCATACAAAGGTAAAACAAAAAATGAGACCGACCATGTTATGGAGATAGTAAGAAACAAAGTTATTGTGTGTAGACGTTGATTCATCTAAACTCCCAAAATCGACAGAGCTCTCCCTCACCCCCATCATAAGCCATTAATTCTATGACATAACATATATATGCAAATTTGAGATAGAGAGATAGAGAGATGATGGGTGAGAAAAGCAATTGACTTTTAGATTTCACAAGGTTGACATTTGCCATAAAGTGGTTGGTATCTTTACAAAGCATCCAAAGCTTTTTTTGATACATATCTCTCTTTTACTGTCTTTCTCTTTCTATTGGATTCTTACGAGTGAAGGGATGGAGCTAGGTGGGAAACACTCTCAATTGTCACCAAAAGAAGTGGTTTGGTTGGTGCTGGTCGACACTTAAAACTTCAAAAAGCAGTGAAGGTTTAGGGTTTATAAGCCTATATATCTAGGTTTAATGGTTGAGACTGGGTTAATGGTCAGAACTGTAGCCAGCCTCAACCATGAGCTCAACAAAGTATACATTGATGCATTAAGACCTAAAAATCCTAGTACTTATGCTAACTAAATATTCCACTTATATTAAACTTGTAGAGAAGCAAAAGCACGTATGAAGTTGTGCTCATGATGACACTCCACATGCATATGTATTAAAATTTAGAAAAATAAAAAAGGAAATCATGTAGGGTTTATAACACTCACATGGATACATTTGTGGCAATGTTTCCAAACCTAGAACAAGAGTTACCCGCCTAAAGCAGCCATGTTTACAGTTATGCATCTATCAAGTCCCAGCAGCTTAGTCACTCAGGATCATCATATTGTTTTACTACACTGAAAATATCCTCATCTTTTCAATCATATACATAGTAATAACACTTAAATTTCCAACTTTTGTTTTCAAGTAACAGCTGGCTAGTGGTGAAAATACCTTACTGTGTTTTAAATTTAACCTTCCCACTGAGTCAAATCAATTTGATTGAAGTGTTGTTTTTATTAATCTACCTCCACTACTTCTAGCAATCCTCATAACCTTAACCATGCATTTTATGGTTTCTTACGCATCACTGATACTTTCCTTTTCACCCTTTTCTCTGTTAACTTTATTTGACAATCTTTTCGCATAATCTTTCATACGTTCATTAAGATACGGATTAATGTGGTCTGCCTGTAGATGATAGTTTAGTTGATTACTCGACTTCAACTTGGCTTGTGTACAATAACCCTTAGATGCCAAAGTGTTAAAACCAAATTAGACAGATCTTGATTACCATGAGATCATAGAACTATCTCAACCCTTATTAAATCACACCTGCTTGCAACTTATGTATTTGTGTCTATTAAACCAAGCAAGTTAGCAAAGGCCTAGACATGTTTACATGAAAATCACTAGTCCTAATTACGAACCATGCAAGTTAATATCAAAACTGGAACATAACAATTTTCTAACTTTTGGGCCTTTTTTTCCCACGTAAATTTGCTGCTCCCCTCAACCTGGAAAGCCCGTGGTCAAGCACAAACCTGATTGACCCGAATGGCGGAAACCATCAAACCAAGGCATGTCTGATGTCTCTCTCTCTCTTCACGCCCTCCATGTGCAAGCAAAGAGAGGCCAAAGTTGGAGTCTTTTATTTATGGATTGTTTGAGGTATCAATACCATGCATGATCATGATCATGATCATGGCAAACAGGATATTATAACACATGGACATAGGGCCATACCCATGCTCGACTTACAAAACCTCATAAACGCATGCATCGAGCATCACCTTGAATCCCACAAAATACACTTCCCTCTCTCTCTGTCCATGTCTAGACCGGCTACAGAGACTACACAATACTAGTAGCAGTAGCAGTGAGTGACTACTGACTAGTGAGCACTTTTTTGTTGTTATTTCTTTTAATATATTCTCAGTGGGTTAAAACTTAAAACCCCATTTCGTCAAAAACATGATCTCTGAGCCGTGTCAGGTTAAAGATATCACATTTCAGCCCTCCCTATGCTATCTGCCTGCCTGCCCTCTCATTTATTCTCTGTCTTTTTGCTTTTCTTTTTGGTTTTTCTAGAGAAGCCTTGAGAAAAGGTTTAGAAAAAGTTTATTAACTTGCCAGTAATTATGTAAATCCCATCTGGCTTTTCATTTATCATTGGCTCCCCTCTTGTCTTTGTTATTGTTTCTTTCTGTTCTCTGTCATATTCATGCTCGAGAACCTCTCTTTTTTCTCCCATCTAAAAACCTGTGTCTGTCTCTGTGGTTTTGTTTTTGTTTTTGTTTTCTTTTTCTCTCTTCCTGTTGGGGTATAGAGAATCTCGAGATAGGCGTCGTAAGATAAAAACCACAGGACCCCTGCCTAAGTAAAGCTCGTTTCTTTTCTAAGCAAAGGTGCTTGGGATGAGCAGTGAGTGAAAGAGAAACAGAGGAAACAAACAACTTTGCTATTATCAACCTGATGAAGGAGAGAGGAGGCTCTCTTGGAGGAGAGAGCCTACCTGATACCAACAGTACCAACATAACTGTTACAACCAACAAAGAAGAAGATAATCAAGAACCAAACGCATCTTTACTGTTCTAAAAATCGAAATCAACATCTGGGTCTCTGTTGTTTTAGTTGGTAAGCACCCAAAAGCGTCCGTTGTATCTTGGTCTTTTTGATCTTTTAGGTTGGCTCGTTTGCATTGAAGGCTGTTTCTCTCGTATGGCACTTTCTATGCACCACAAACTCGACGCTAGCAATAAACAGATGGATACAAGCAAGTATGTGAGGTATACACCAGAACAGGTGGAGGCATTGGAGAGACTCTACACAGAATGCCCAAAGCCTAGTTCTTTGAGAAGACAGCAGCTCATTAGAGAGTGTCCTATTCTCTCCAACATTGAGCCTAAACAGATCAAAGTCTGGTTTCAAAACCGTAGGTAATTGTAATACACTTCATTCTACGTTCACAAGGAGCATAAAGCTGCAAAATCACACATATTTCTCTCTTTATGTGTCACCGGAGCATTGCACAGATGTTGTCCGCTGGCCTTCTTTGTAAAGAAACGATCTTTACCTCATATAGTGACTTTTGCAATGGTAGTGTTTTATCTGAGGCCTCCCGTCTTTGGAAAATGAAAATCAGACGTAAACTTTTTAGTTTTTGGTTAAAGCCTTTTCCTTTCTGTTTCCTTAATTTCTGTGAGACGGTCACGACTCACCAGTCGTCTTCTGATTTTAAAATGGAATCTTTTTTTATTTTCCTGAAAGTAGTAAGTTGTTGAAATGGACGGAGCTGGTTGAATTCTCGGCTCTCTTTTACCATATGCTTTCCCTCTCTCAAGAAAATTAGGCCTTGAAATCAGGCATGAATCATGTTGTTACTTTTCTGTGTTTTCATTTGATACTGTCTACAGAAATGTCTATAATATTTGGACACTGAGGACAGCTTTAGTTTGTGCTATATAAAAATTGATGCTTCCTTGAAATTAAGTAAGGGACGATAATTCCTTTTAAATTTAAGATTTCCGCGCGCTCTATGCTTTTGCAGATCGGCGGACTTGCTAATATCTCTCTGCAGAATTTCGTCCCTTGTACTCATTTTAAGAGATTGTAGTTCATTGTGTGGATGGAATTTACTGAAAAAGGATATTAGTGGTTGAATGCCTACGTTGTGGTTTATGAAGGAGTGAACGATTGTGACATCTAAAAGTTTTTATTTTCTGAAGTATTTGGTTTTCTTTCTTTCTAGAGAAAGGTAGTTTTGTTACGTTCTCCTCTTTGGTAGCCAAAGTCGAGAAATTTTAACTGCCCACCATTGGACATAATTTTTTAGTTAATATGTTTATCGGCTTGTTATTATGCACATAGAGTTGTGCAAATCTTGAGTGAAGATTCTGAGTGAAATATAATTTGTACACTCTAATGGAAGTTGGATGGTAACTTGAAGTTGTGCAATCTTCAGTCAATGGTGGTTACTGTCAAAGTATGCTATATATTTTTCCTCCATAGGATCTATGATAAACAATTTCTTTATTGAAGTAGAATATATTGAAAGTCTCTAACTTTTCACTTATCCTGGCAGATGCCGTGAAAAGCAGAGAAAGGAAGCTTCTCGCCTGCAGACAGTGAACAGGAAACTGACTGCTATGAACAAGCTGTTGATGGAAGAGAATGATCGTTTGCAGAAGCAGGTCTCTCATTTAGTGTATGAGAATGGTTTCATGCGCCAACAGCTGCATAGTGTAAGCCGCTCGGGCTCCTTTGACAGATTAAATACAAACCCTGAACTATTATCGGAAGCTTTTTCTTTCAATTGAGCTACCTCTTGATGTGTTAAACTCTCCTGTATTGACACACTCCTTAGCTGTTTAAGTGTATGAACGATTTTAACTACCTGGATTTTAGACGTACTTCATTACATCCCATCACTTGTTTTAATTTCAAATCTGGTGTACCTTTATCAGGCTTCAGCAACGACCACAGACAATAGCTGTGAGTCTGTGGTCATGAGTGGTCAGAACCAACAACAGCAAAACCCAACACCTCAGCATCCCCACAGGGATGCTAACAACCCAGCTGGGTAAGTAATCACTGTCTGTTCTGGTGAGTGCAAGCCTTTTTGTCTTGTCCATGTTACAAACTCACAAGTCTTTTATGGTTTATCAGTCTTCTTGCCATAGCTGAGGAGACCTTGGCAGAGTTCCTTTCCAAGGCTACAGGAACTGCTGTCGACTGGGTCCAGATGATTGGGATGAAGGTAATAACTGTTGAACTCTGTGGGACACTTGTGTTGCATGTGTTAGAATGGTTTGTGTTAATGTGTTTGGTGCGAAACCTAACTCGTTTTCTCATGATACGTAGCCTGGTCCGGATTCTATTGGAATCGTTGCTGTTTCCCGCAATTCTTGTGGGGTAGCAGCACGAGCCTGCGGCCTCGTGAGTCTAGAGCCCACGAAGGTTCTCTTCTTTAATTCCTCGTGGATTTTAATAAATGATCCAATGCTCTATTGTAAGTTTTCCATTGAATATGCATCTGTGCAGGTTGCTGAAATCCTCAAAGATCGTCCATCTTGGTTTCGTGACTGCCGATGCCTTGATGTATTGAATGCTATTCCTACAGGAAATGGTGGAACGATTGAGCTTATATACATGCAGGTTGCTGGATCTTTTTTATTGATAATACAGTTTGATTAATGCCTTTGAGACCTTGACTAATGTTTCTGTTCCTTTTTTTGTTTTAAAATTTTGGATGTTCTATGCTAGACTTATGCACCTACAACACTGGCTGCAGCCCGTGACTTTTGGACAATAAGATATACTTCCACTTTGGAGGATGGGAGTCTTGTGGTAAGTTAATCATTGTATCCACTCAATTTTCTTTTCTTTGTTGCTTAGCAGAATTAAAATGTTATTGCATACTAATTCTTGTCAACAAATGCAGATATGTGAAAGGTCTTTAACTTCTTCGACTGGTGGCCCAACAGGGCCTCCTGCTTCATGCTTTGTGAGAGCTGAAATGCTTCCAAGTGGATATCTAATTCGTCCTTGTGAGGGTGGTGGATCCATTTTACACATTGTTGACCATGTTGACTTGGATGTGAGATTATGATCCAGCTTAATTGCTATTGTTTCCTTGTGACTATTCTGAGTTTTCACTCATCAAGCCACCTTAACGCTTAATTACATTTTGTTTTAGGCTTGGAGTGTCCCCGAGGTTCTGAGGCCTCTCTATGAATCGTCCAAGATTCTTGCTCAGAAAATGACTATGGCTGTATGGACTGCATCGTGAATACAGTTGTCCGTTCATAAAATTTCAAACAAGTTAACCTGTCCCTGTCTTTTTGTTTAATGATGCAGGCCTTGCGACACATTCGACAGATTGCTCAAGAGACTAGTGGGGAAGTCCAGTATGGTGGTGGTCGTCAGCCTGCAGTTTTAAGGACATTTAGTCAGCGACTTTGCAGGTAACTTATAATTCTAGCCTTTGGTAACCTTAATGGTGTGGAAGTTAGGAGTTCAACTTTTAAAGCTCATAGTTGATATGCTTGGGTTGAACCATAACTTGTCTGGGCCTCTTACTCTCTCTTTTTGTGCTCAACACCTGAAATGTAAAATTCAGTTTTTCTTCCTACTGGTTTTTGGTTGTGAAATGGTTTGTGAAATGGATCTCAGGGGTTTCAATGATGCTGTCAATGGATTTGTGGATGATGGATGGTCAATTCTTGGTGGAGATGGTTTGGAGGATGTGACAATTGTCATAAATTCATCTCCAAATAAATTTCTTGGGTCGCAATATAATGCATCCATGTTCTCAACTTATGGAGGAGTGCTGTGTGCAAAGGCATCGATGCTGCTGCAGGTATCTTGAGTGTTAAGTAGGTTGAATAGGAATGCCAATTATGATACATGTTGTTCTGCCATCTCTGTTATATCTTATGCAGCCATCTATCTTTAGCAACCTAACAGTCCCTATGAATCTGCAGAATGTCCCCCCTGGTTTACTTGTTCGCTTTTTGAGGGAGCATCGATCTGAATGGGCTGACTATGCTGTAGATACTTACTCTGCTGCATGCCTTAAAGCTAGCCCTTACGCTGTGCCTTGTGCTAGACCTGGTGGCTTCCCTAGTAGCCAGGTTATTTTACCTCTTGCCCATACTGTGGAAAATGAGGAGGTAATGATCATGTAATTTAATTCAGGTCTTTAATTTCCTTTCTTTTTCAATCTTCATGATAATCTACCATTTTCTCCCAAAGTTCTTGGAGGTAGTCAGGCTAGAAGGTCATGCATTCTCCCCAGAGGACATTGCTTTGGCACGTGATATGTACTTGTTACAGGTTGGTGTGCAAATGTTTAGTCTGTATTTGATATACTTTTCTTCCCGCATGGACCAATAATGTCTGTAAATCTGTTTTTGCAGCTTTGTAGTGGGGTTGATGAAAATGCTGTAGGTGCATGTGCACAGCTTGTCTTTGCACCTATTGATGAATCGTTTGCTGATGATGCTCCTTTACTGCCCTCTGGGTTCCGAGTCATACCACTTGATCCAAAAACAGTTGGGTGACATTTACAGTTCTTTTTGGACAGATTTTAAACTAAACTGCAAAAGTTTCCATGGTCATTAAAGAAGAAATCATACTTCAGAAATGGTGTGAAACAATTGTCCAACTGATTCTTTTAAGTAACAGAACATGCATAAATTCTTATCCGTTTCAAAGTACTCTTATTTTTATGTTCTATTTTTTTTCCTATGGTCTGTCAGTTTGTCCTCTTTTACAAGTACTTTTAATTTCAAAGTTGCCTGAAAGGAAGGGTTTTTCTGCTAATTTTTTGCCTTGATTTTACTTTTAATGGAATGTAGGAAGGAGCTCCTGCAACGCGAACATTGGATCTGGCTTCGACCCTTGAAGTTGGACCCGGTGGTACACGTCCAGCAAGTGAAGCTGATGCCAGTAGCTATAACCTGAGGTCTGTTCTCACAATTGCATTCCAATTTACTTTTGAGAACCACATGCGAGACAATGTAGCTGCTATGGCACGCCAGTATGTGCGAAGTGTAGTTGGTTCAGTTCAGAGGGTTGCAATGGCTATTTCCCCGTCAAGACTCAGCTCCCATTTGGAGCCAAAATCCCTTCCTGGCTCTCCAGAGGCTCTCACTCTGGCACGGTGGATTTATCATAGCTACAGGTTTGCAATTTGTTTTCTCGTTGGCAAATTTCATTTTTCTAGCAGCTTTGTGTGAATATCTGCATATTGTAGGGTCCACACTGGAGGAGAACTCTTCCGAATCGACTCCCAAGCTGGTGATGCTTTGCTGAAACAACTCTGGCACCACTCAGATGCAATCATGTGTTGCTCTTTGAAAACCAATGTAATTGTTTCTGTTCATCCTACTGTATGAATGTTCTTACGAAGGATTGCTTTTATAATGAAATGCTTGTACGAGAAAATTTTACTCAGAAAGTGGAACATAATTGCAGGCATCCCCAGTTTTCACATTTGCCAACCAGGCTGGACTGGACATGCTTGAAACTACTCTTGTGGCCCTTCAAGATATTATGCTGGACAAGGTTCTCAATGAAGCTGGTCGCAAGATTCTGTGTTCCGAGTTTTCAAAGATAATGCAGCAGGTAGATATACCTACAGTGATGGTGTTATTCAATTACTTTTAAATGATGATCATGAACTTGTTAAGCTCAAATGATTTTATGGGATTTATCAGCAACGATCCAAATCCCATTCTTGGATATCGTGTGCTTTTGTAGCTCTTTATGTTCATGAAATTGGTTTGTGCCTAATTCGGGTTATTTATGAACTTCAGGGCTTTGCATATTTGCCAGCCGGAATCTGTGCTTCGAGCATGGGGAGACCAGTGTCCTACGATCAAGCTATTGCATGGAAGGTTCTGAACGACGATGATTCCAACCATTGTCTGGCCTTCATGTTCATGAGCTGGTCTTTTGTTTGATAATAGTTGGAAGAGTTCTTACATAGCTATGTATTAAGTTATTACGTATGTTGTTTACATCTAATGCCCCAGTGACATGTATTGTAGTAATGCTTGCATAATACATGAGAACTTCTATGAACTATGTACTTGCACGTGTGCTTTCCTCGTTCAAGGCTATGGTTATTCTGTCCTTTTCAATTATGTCCCGAGTCTCTTGCAAATTCACCGAATTCCCAGTAATAATTGATACTGGTCGGGCTGTAGGTTGGCAGCAGAGGGACCACTTGACCTTATATATTCATTGTAGCTAAGCTAGTTGGCTTGCTGGAAACATCTTGGTGGGACGTCCACCTTTCAAGCTTTGTATCGACACTATTAGGCAAAACCAAGAACGTTGAATATTCTTCTTAAGCCTTTTTCTGGTAATTGCTTCCAGGCTTCAGCACTAACTCATCTAATCGAACCCCTTGCAACTTCAGATTTAAAGAGCACTTAAGAGTTCAGACAGGTGTTGCCAATCCTGTTGCGACTCTCATTTAAAACAGTACGGTATCCCGTCTGTTCATATGGATATACCATAATTATTATCCGCCAAGAAAGGACAAGTTGTGCAGACGTAGGTTGTGGTTTTAGCTTTTGTCACATCTATTATTACAAGACATCACACAGGTACGCTTCCACTGTATCGTCTTTCGTCATATCTTGGGACCAAATCAACATGGGAAGAGCGAAGCTAAGGGCTTGCAAAAAAGTCTGTGAGATGCTAAAGCCTACTTGTACCCACCCAGCCACAGTAATCTTTACTCTTCAGTCACGAAAACAGTAAACAGAACAGAAATCGTTAACAACAACAGTACTTTTCAGGAGGCAGTTCTAGGCAAAGGAAAGGTCATAGCTTTAGCTCAGCACCTCTCCACTGCAATTAACAGGCCTAATCTACTTTTCCATTAAATGAAATCTATCATCCGAGCAGAGAATCACAAATCTCTCGCACCCCCCAAACTAGTTCACTCCTTTTTTCCCATTTTTGCATTCCTGTTCTGTTCTCCTTTTCACAGGTCATTAATGGTCAATGTAACGATGTGGAATGGACCAGATAAACAGTCCTTTTGACTCATTTTTCACCACAGTATTGTAATTTCCATTGGTTCAAACATGATCATTTTGACTTTAATACATCTTTAGAAATGATGGAAACTGACATTACATGAAAATGAAGTGTTTAGATTATGGGAAAAGTCAACTTTGAGCTGATCCCTTATCAGTTATCGCTTTCAAGTTTGGGTCCAAGAGCAAACTGATGAGGAGGAAAGACCAGACAAGTAACAACGAACAGAGAATACCAGACAATGTAGTACGTTACCATAACGCACACGAAGTACTATGGTCCATCCGCTAAATAACCTTGGGAGTAGGGACCAAGGACACAGTAAAGATTCTGCTCATCCACCCATAGCTTGCCACGCCGCAAGTCAAATATTGGAAAGATCGACGTCGTATGAGGTGGTTCTCTTCTTAACCATGAAACTGTAATTACTGCCAAGTTCAAAATTTGGTGGTAATGAATGCTTACTCTTTACCTAAATGTTTACTCTTGTAATGATTCCATTAACTACAAAATAGAGCTATTTATTTGTGAAGGATGAATCTTATTAAATTGAATCGATTTGGTCTATTCAATTATAAAAATTTAAATTATTTTAATAATTTTAATTATTAAACAGGGATCAATTTTTAAAATTAATAAGCTTTTATGAATTATAATAAATCAATTAATTTTATTTAACAATTTTTTTAATTAAAAGACTCAAATTTTCGATTACTACTAATTGTTTGGAAATCAATGAATTAATTCATACTTTGAAATGTTAAAAAGAGATAACTTGAATTCAACCACGAAATTGAATATCAATTTTTTATAATTTTAAATCACATCTCATTTTTTAATTGAATTTAATTTTAATATTTATAGATTTATTCTAAACATTGTAAATTGAATGTAATTCAATCGCACAAATGTAATTGAATCAAATTCGTCAATGAACCCAATTCAAAAGTTTCTAAACGGCCTGAAAATAATCTATTCTAATTATATTTTAAATTATTTAATTTTATTTAATCTTTGATAAATTATATAATAATTTAATTTGTTTAACCTTTTAAATATGGATCTATTTCATTGAAGTACCATGCATGGAAAGGGTATGGCATCGGATGAAAGCGATAGGTTACATACATACATACATATACATATACATATATATATATATATATATATATGTAATACACGACATACATGCATGTCATAATTAAGACTCGGTTCGGTTCGGTTCAGTTCTGTAGTTTCTGTTCTGTTTTGAGGGTTTTGCGCTTTTCAGCTGTCTGAAATTCGAGGCATTCTTAAAGGCACTGTATTTTCGAGCCTCGTGCTTAATTTCTATCCGTGATTTTTTTCTTTTTTCTTTTCACTTAATAATATAATTATGAGTGAACATTTATTATAATCCCTGTTTTTGGTGTTTGTATCAGAGTTAGGTTTGCATGTCCACTGCACTTTTGTCGCTTGTAGCATCATTTCATGCTTAAATTTTACTCTTTCTAAAAGTTTTTTTTTTTTTTCCCTTCCTTGGCCTGAGATTCAGACGAGCGTGCGTATAGATCCTTTTCATGCCACTGTGGGTGTCACTGTTTCTGGCATCACTCCAAACCCACATTAAAGTGCAAAGATCAACAGCTTTTCTAAAACCAATAACAAGTTATACATGGCAAGAAAAAAGCAAAAACCAAAAGAACCCCATGCAGGTGGAGGGTTTAAGGGAGCGTTTTTTGTTTGTAGTCACAGTTTTATTACGCGTAACTCTGCGTGAAAGAGACAGTAGTGTTGTTAAAGAAAGAGATCTTTTAGGTGTAAGGCTGAGAGATACTGTAGGAGGGTAGACCATCATGGCATTTCTGATATCTGATATACGCCAAGGAGGTGGGAGGTTTATTAAGGGAGGAGATAGGGGTTTGACTAGTGTAGGGTTTTGGGAGGGTTTCTGTAGAGTTTTAAATGATGATGATGATGGTGGTGGGTTTTTCTGAAGATTATTTGCAAGATTTTGGGCGTCGGAGTGTGGGAACTAAATCCCTAACGCCTAATGGTGGGTTTGTAGTTGTAGGGGAAAATCTCTTCGGTAGACCAGAGTAGTTTCCATGATTGAAGTTGAAGATACCGTACGATATTTTAGGGTATGATTACAAGTTTAGGATATAATATAATAAAATGATAATTAATGAAAGGAACAGAATGACCCATTTCATTATTTAAAAATTTAAATAAAATAAGAGAAGATTTGGAAAGTAAATTCCATCCCTAACCTCTTAATTTAGGATATTACAAAATATTAGATTTTGGATGACAAATAATGGTTTCCAAAGCTATCAATTATCATTCTATTCTGTTTCAAAATAAACTTTTAAATAATGGCCTAAGTCATTTAAGTCATTCTATTTTATTTCCTTCCATCCCCCTACTTACATCCAAGCATGCATTTAGGATTTTGTATCGGACCGAACAAAACTACACTAACAAATCCACATGCTTTTGAATTGTCCTTGGTACTTGGGCAGGTTTGCTTCTATAACACACCTTCAAATTTTTTATAACGCTAAGAACTTGCATGTGGATCCGTGGCGCAATGGTAGCGCGTCTGACTCCAGATCAGAAGGTTGCGTGTTCGATTCACGTCGGGTTCAAATCCCGTGTATTATTTTTTTATCACCTCGAATGATCGCTGCTTTCTTTTATAAAGCAAGCATCAACATTTTATTTGTTAATCAAAACTAAAAGCAAAAACAGACAAAAGAAGGATTAATGGGGAGGTTAAAAGCATACTTACAAAAGACAAAGCTAAAGAATCATAAGCAAAATGAAAGACAAAGCAAATGAATGATGCATATGGAGTCAAATCTTTTGTTTCAGCACTATCACAGACAGAATCAACATCCAGTGTTTGTTAGTTTGACTTATGGGCTTTAGGCCTTTGAAAAAAAAATCCATGTCACTAAAAGTCCTTCAGTCATAATTGGTTGAGTAGAACAATTTACATCACTTGAAAATTTGTCTCATCTATTAACTTCCTTGTCTGTCTAGTCCCTATATCCTCTGTCCTTATCCTTATCTTTATTGGCTGTTAGTTCCGTTAGTCTTGTTTGAAGAAACCAGAACTTTAGGCAAAAAATAAACATTTCTCTGACATCTTTAGCCCAACACAAAGTCCTGATTTCTCCAATGGTACCTCTTTTCTCTTCATTGGCCCAATGCTTGTGACCTAACATCCTGGTTCTCATTTTGTGACAGACAGTCACATAATGTCTGATCCACTTTGCTTTAGCATTAGTTTTGAGTATGAATTCATCATAATAGGAATATGAGATCTCAGAATTAGTGGTTGCATAGGAGGTGACAGAAACGAAATATGGAAGCTTATACTATGGTAAAAGCTCATCTCTTGTCAATTATCCCGAGAAATACCAAGGTTTCTTATACAGAAAGGAAATATATGGAAGCTTATACTATGGTCACTTCACAGCCTTTGCTCGTTGCTGTCTAATATCCACCAAATTTTAACAAGTGAGAATACTAACAAATGGTATTTAGGAAAATTTGAATCCAACAAATAGAGCCTACAACATGAGATCATGTAAGTTCTTAGGATATATATTATATATCTTAGTAATTAATTTTGATATTCTTTATTAATTGGACCTATAAGATATTAATTAGATAATTATAGCTAACCAATAATCCTTGTTTGACCTGAATTTAAAAAGCTATTTTGGATAATGTTGTAAAATCTTATCTTGAATAAATGTATATCTTGAGATGTGTGGTTGAAGGGCATTCATGAAAATTTCTTTGTGTAAGTGTTGTTTGATTTTGGGGGAAAAAAAGCTAAGGCATATTGGAGTTGGGTGGTGAGAACAGGATTGTGAAGTTAATGGGTTTTTGGTGAATAACACAAAACAAATCGCTAATGCCATCGTTAATGAAGTGTATGTTTAGTTGTATTCTATATTTGGTCTTTGAGTGATCCAGCTATGTTTCGGTGTAGAAGTCGCAGTTTAGGGTAGCAACTGCAGCTATCATTCTATGAGATTTTTACGAGAGTTGGTTGATGGCATGTGGAATCAGCTGTGAGTTTTCTTTGGTGCGTGTTTTGTTCTTAGGTGATTTGGTAGCTGCACAATCTTCTCTTTTTGAATCATCATTAAGGGATGTGAGATTGTTGATTTGGTGTGGGAAAACTCCAATTTTTTTTTTGATTTTTGCAGCCATATTTTCAGGAGTATTGAGCTATCTTTGGCAGCTAAATTTGGGTGATTTTGAATGATTGTTGCAAGTTGATTTTTAATGTTTTTTTTAGATTAGGGGGCTGTGTTTTCTGTCTATTGCGAGGAATTTTTGAGTTGTAGATGATAGTCTTTTTCATGCAAAAAACTTCCAACAGCCTTGGTGTTTTTGTAGTCCTTCATGTATGACATTTCGGTGAAGAAACATTTGTTGATTTGAGATGTTTTTGTGGCCGTTGTGCGTGGAATTTTTAGTGAAGATATTGAAGCCTCATAACAGATCTTTCAATGAACAACTTCCCGTTCTTACATTGATGAAGAGACATATTTAGGGGAGTTGCTTTTTATCTCAAGTGTTGTCTTTATTTATGTTGGTTATTGTTTAATCATTTGAGTTGTTTATTTCATATCTTTATTATCAAATACTGATGAGAAATCCTCTGTTGAGGTTAAGAAGAGTCAGTCTTGTTATTGGGTGTAAAATTCTTTCACGGGTAGCGAGGACAAAGTATAGTATCAAGGGTTGAGTGGTGTCAGCTTAATAAAACCGTATATAAAACTATTGTCGTTAATGAAATAATTAAGCTGAATGAGGGCCACATAGATGTAGGCAAGAAGTATCAAACTACTTTACCCCATTTTCATCTTCCATTCATAATTCTGCTTACGCCATTCTCTCACCATCTGAGCTTTATATATTACGTTTTAGGGGAATTCCTATGTGGTTTTGGTCAGTGGGGTATATTTTGTTTAGTAATCAACTGTATTCTACTTCCTATTTTGCTTTCGTTTGTGAATCCATAATTTACGAGGTGTATTTTTATTCCCATAACTTATAAAAACTAAAACGATTGGTTTAATGATAATTTTATTATTAAATAAATAAATAATGTTTAATTACTTAATTTTAACTCTAAGAAATAATTTTGATTCTAATAACTAATAAAAAATTGGAATTTTAGCAAAAAGTAAAGCTAAAGGAAAAATTATACCTAATTGAAATTCAATTAAAAATTCAAATGAGACTAGTAATTCTGTTTAATTTCATATTTATTTTTTTGTTTTCACTTATATTGAAAAATTAATAGTTGCTGATACAGTTACTTTATATTTAATAACTGACATATATAACAGAACCTTACAAGTAACTGTGGTCAAATTGGAAAGTTTGTGAAACAATCACCTCTTCAATTTTTTAAATTAATATTAGAGCGAGTTACCAAATCAGAACTTGGTAGTAAGTTCGTGTAGATTCGAATTTCACAAACATAGCTACAAGAGATGGTGCATCGATCATCAAATTACCACTGTTGGACGACTCTAACTATCCCATATGGAAATGACGGATGAAAGTTTTCATCCAAGCTTAGGGTACAAAAGGTTGACATTCGGTAGTACATAGTTAGACGCATCCAATGATTACTGACTATAAAAGAGAGGTAGTTCAAAATGGTGAGAGCTCATCAAATAATAATATCAAACAATAAGGGAAAACTCAAAAGAGTGAAAGAAAAGTGAAGAAAATTTAATCTCATGAGTATTAAGGCTTTGAAAACATGCAAGCAGAATGTGCTAATACCTTGAAGACGAGAAAAGGGAAGTTCTATTCAAAAACTTGGAGTGAGAATGAATCCGGAAGTGAGTATGGTAGTGAAGAAGAAGCTGTGAATAGTGCTGCGTTAGTTACTTTGTACAGCAAAACTCCAGTTACTTGCTTAACAGTAACTAAGAAGGAAGTAATTAAAGATGAAAAAGTGAGTAAATTGAGAAATTTATGGAAAAACGCAAACGATTCTTCTTAAAGCTCAATCTCAGGTTATAACAGTGATGGCAGTACTTTAGGTGATAAACAAGAAGGCATTTATGAAGCTTATGAGTTAATGTGTGGTAAATAGATCCAAACATGTAAGAAAAATGAAAAGTTGAAGGAGGAAAACTATTCCAAAAAAACATCATTCAAGATATAAAGAAGAAGTTGTTGTCTACATTAGATGAGCTTGGTGAAACAAAATTGAAGTTGGTCAGTACAAAAAAGGAATAAAAATGTTAAATGGAGGTACCGAAAAGCTAGAAAAGTTATTAAAAATTGGTAACGCTAAAGGAGACATTTAAGACATTGGCTATAAAAGTGAATGTTCCAAGTCGAATAATGAAAAAATTGGTACAACCGGATATGTCCAAGGAAAAATCTCAAAGAAAAATCGAAGGTTCATACTTACATGTCACTTTATAGAGTAATCGGGTACATAAGATCAAAATATTACAAATTGTTACAAATGATATTTCAAAGGGGTCAAAATTGAAAATCTAAACACTCTCCGTTACGTTGATGTGTGGCTGAAGGGCATTAATGAAAATTTCTTTGTGTAAGTGTTGCTTGATTTTGGGAAAAGAGCAAAAGGCATATTGGAGTTGGATGGTGACAACACGGCTATAGAGTTTGATGGGTTTTTGGTGAATAACATAAAACAAAACATTGAATGGGTCTTTTGTTGTGCGTTGTTGATGGAGTGTGTGTACAACTGTGTTCTGTCTTTGGTCTTTGAATGATTCAGCTGTGTTTTAGGTGTAAAAGTCACTATTTATGGAAGTAACTGCAACTGTCATTCTATGGGGTTTTTACGCAAGTTGGTTGATGGCGGGTGGAATTAGTTGTGACTTTTCTCTTCTGCGTGTTTTATTCTTGGGTGATTTGGTAGTTGCACTGTTGGATCCCGAACTTTCGGTAAAAATTAGAATTATTAAAATGAATTCAATAAGTATTTTCGGATATGAATTATGTTATAGAAGTTTTTATGCCTTGAGGAAATTGATTAAAAAAAGAATTTATTGGTTTTGATGACTTTAAAGATTAGTTTTGGTTATGAAAGTTTAAGTGGATGAGAAGATTGAAATGGAGTTGAAAAGAATGAAATAGAAAGTGAAAGTGTGAAATTTTGAAGAAAATAGAAAGTGAAAGTGTGAAATTTTGAAGAAAATAGAAAGTTTGACTTTAAAATCATTTTCTCAAAATGTGCCTAAAGTATGCTATTTTTCGATATCGGGATTGAAAGTTATGATCTTTGAAAGTTAAGTGTATTTTGCTTTGGTTTTGG
>JANJEY010000003.1:56734437-56747282 GCA_024703695.1 Erythroxylum cataractarum | reverse complement strand
CACCAAATTCAATTATCTATAGTTTTTCAGTTTTTATTTTTAATATTGTTGCTTGAGTTTATTGAAATTGACAGTAACGTGATTCTTTTGCAGGTTCTTATTCATATGCACATTTTTTTTGACTTCATGTGCTAGATTCTAACAAAGGTATACATATCGGTTTGTTTAGGATCCTACTATGGCAAGCTGTATCAAGAATTTGTTCTCCGATACCTGGCTTTGATAATTGGATAGCCCTACTTTGTGTGCACATTGAACCTGGTAAGTTGAGATAGCAATGTAAAACCAATTCTTATTAGATTTACAGCTTGGTGTGATAATTTAATTTTGCTTCATTCAGTCCATTGGGCAGAAGGCATCCGAGCTAACTTTCATGATTCCATATGACTCAATTTTTGTTATCCTTTCCAATTTCCGAATCCTCATTGTCCTTGTAGGAGTTCTTATCACCTGACATTCTTTTAACATATGATTCATCACATCTCTTAATTCAACGTATGATTTATCATAAGCCAAGACTCTCTTGACTTACTGTGGGAAGATGAAGCGAGTTAGACTAGAAAAGCTGAAGAACCATGTCACACTTGTTTACTTTTCTATGTCTTCAATTAGGAATTCCCAACATAGTATTGGAACCATTATGATAAGAATGCGGAGAGATGCATTTTGTGCTTGTTTTGTTTCACTTCTTGCAACAGGCAGGTGAGGTTGTTGCATGCATAATTCAGTGTATACTTCTTAGCTGACTAAGAAGCATAGGATATTGATGAGATTCGCCTAAAAATTATTTTGTTTTCAGAACCCATCAGTAGGCTTGATTGAATGTACCGTTGTCTTATAGAATGGGGTTGAACAAATTATTCGTTGTTGTTGTCATTACTGCCATGAATTTAGTTTTTGGTGCAGGGTTATCATCCTCACAATAAGTGGATTCATGTTGGTTTTTTGATTAAGATTTCTGTGTTGGCTGTTCTAGTTTCTCAACTGCTTAGAAGAGTACTAAGGCATCCAATATATGAATTTTGGCAATGTGCTTCTCGCTTGTGTATTCACTAGAGTTGGTGAATTGTTGCTTAACATTGTTTTTTAATGATAGATCATTCTGACATGCTTTCATCAATTAACATAACTGAATCTTATTTGAATCATGCATATATTGTATGCAATATTCATGTTATCTGTCACTTAAACAGGTTCTCAATTACATAGTCTTGTTCCTTGATCAACATAGTATTGATTAATTTTAAGAACAGAAAAAATTAATTGTAAACTGAAGTGAAAAAAAAGGAAAAGAAAAAGAAAAATTTAGTACTCTTACCTTCTGGTGCCTTTCTTGTTGAGTAAAATAAAATTCAGGTATCCTGGAGCAGAATCTCACTTAAATTCATAAAAAAGGTTGACATGTATTTTTAAACATTGATATTTGGATGCCAATTCTCTTTGAGGTCATTGTAATGTGTAATTAGAATATTTACCTAGTTAAATCTTGATGATAGGAAAGTTATTGCCTGGGCATTTCTCATATTTTTTAATGCCCCCAATGGGAACCAAAAAGATATGATAATGGGTTGCTGTCTTTGGGTTTATTTATATTTTCATTGAGAAATTTGTGGCAAATCCTATGATTTTTTTTATGTTTCTTCAAACAATATCCTGAAGCAGCTTTTTCAAGATTGCAGGTGGAGACAATATTAGATAAGGACAATTTTACACTGGAGGAGCTTCTTGACGAAGATGAAATTATTCAAGAATGCAAAGCTCTTAACGGGCGCCTTATCAACTTGTAATTCCTAGCCACTAAATTTCTTCTTATATTTTCTGAATGATTTTATCCTTTTCATTATGTCCTTTTCTTTTCACTATTAGATTTTGCAGCAGCTATGTTGTCAGTATTTGCTGCCTATGCTGGTTTTTGAAATGTTGTCCAAGGAACTTTTTTCAAACTCTCTCTGTGGACTGTGATCTCAAATTGTTTATAGGAGTGAAAGAAGGGAGGATTGAAATTCTTATGCTTGAGGACTCTTTATGTATAAATCAGATGACCAATAGAGTAAATAACAGACATTTAAGTGATTTGTGTAAGAGGATTATGTTGAAAGAGTTCTTTTCTTTTGTTTCTTTTAGGGGATGTAATCCAAAGTCCTACTAGTTGGGGGAGGGGGACTAATGCAACTAACTTACAAGGCTCAGGATAGGCTAGGAATGTGAGGGGATGGCCATGAAAAGGGAATTTAGAAAGTTTTGGATGTTTTGTGATCTTCTTTCAAGTACACAGCAGATGGATGCATGAACAATTGTCATGATTGGTATATGGAGTTTCATGTCTGCTTAATTTTCAGTTTAAGATGGTGAAGCATGATTTTAGTTCAATTGCTGAAGGTTATGATATATCTGTGGATGTGAAGGTTGTGTTTGTGAATAGAAAATGTTATATGTTGACCACGACATAGTTTGGCAAGTCTTTTTGCTTCTAGTTTAAGTTGGTGAGCCATGAACCAAAAATTATTTTCTCTGGAAACATTTTTATCTAATTTATATAATATGCTCCAACTATTGTTTGTTAGAATGGATATTATTTGTGTGGATAATGATTTTTTATCCTTTTTGTATTTTCCTTTTGTTTGGATTGACACTTGTTTTTGTGTAAATTGGTACATTTACAAGGTTCTTACTGTTGTATCTTGTTTTTCTTACGTTGTCCCACATTGCAGTTTGCGGGAAAGGAGTCAAGTTGAACAACTTATCTGCTATATCGTAGAAGAAGCTCCTGAGGATGCTGAAAAAAAGCGAACCTTCAAGTAGGCTTCTTTGATGGTCATGTGCAGAGCTGTCAGATGTTGCTGAACAGCTCAATGTGCTTTTTTCTTTTTTTGCTATCTTAACTTTAGAGGATGTCCTCTAAAGATAGACTTCTGTTTAATGCTGCTGTTGCATTTTGTGTATAGGTTGCCCTTTATTGCTTGTGAGATCTTTACTTGTGAGGTTGACATCATACTCAAAGCCTTGGTGGAAGACGAGGATGTATGAATTCTTCTTTCCCACCAAAGCATAACCTTAAAACATTCATGATTAGCATATTCATCACAAAACTTGTTACCCTTTACTTGTGTGCAGTTAATGAATTTGTTGTTTTCCTTCCTGAAACCAAATCACTCCCATAGCACACTGCTGGCTGGGTACTTCAGCAAGGTATTACATGGTCGAATATTCAGATTGATATGTTTTGGATTAAGGTCTTCTTGTTGTTTGGACACAAAGGGCTCCATCACCCGAATTTGATCCTTGGTGGGGGGAGATGTTGGGCTTAACGGTTTAGAAGAAGATATTATTAGCATTGTACTTGGCAGTTTTTTCTGTTGCTTGGTAAAGACAAGTGATTATTTATGTGTCTCAATTTTTTCTACATTATTATCTTTCTCAGGTTGTTGTTTGCCTGTTGTTGCGAAAGACAGCTCCTCTCATGAACTATATCAAAGTAAGTTTGTCCCTATTTTATCAAGGAAATGCCCTCATATGCCTTTTCTTCTGTTATGTAATGGTAGTGATGGAAGGCTCAGTTTGCAGGAATAAATATTTCTTTTCATGCATGATTGTAACTATTTAGGCACAATTTTTTAATTTCTGTTTCTTTTCTTGAGCCATAGGCATGCTATATAGATTTGAAGTCATGGTTTTCTTTCCCAATTGTATAACTGTGAACTGTGTTATGGTTCCATGTATCAATCTTAATTTCATTTACGGTTTTAGACCTGCATCTGTTTCTTTAAGTTTCTTTTATTTCTGTTTCTGCTTTTTTTCTCCATAGAAATACATATTTAGGCATAAAAAACATTGTTTTTAAATTGTGTGAATGTGTCTCTGCGTAAAAATGTCAGGAGTTTTGAGAAAATCTAGAGTTCCTTTCAACTGAGGAATAACTAATCATAATGTCATTATAAAGAAGTGTATAATTTAGTGTTGGGTTTATTAGTATCTGGTCTTCAGTTTTTCTTCTTCTTCTAACTCTTGATGTTATTGCTCTTCAGGTTGTTGATCACACTGTTTTGTGCTTGGTTTTCCTTGTTGGTAATGCGTTTTTATCTATTCTGCTGTTCTTAATTTGTTTTCCAGGCTCATCAGGAAATTCTTGGGCAGTTGGTTGACCTAATTGGCATTACATCAATTATGGAGGTTGGGTGCTATTTATATTGTTTGTGCTTCTGTATTTGAAGGCTAAAGCATTAAGTGATGCAACTTAAAAAGTTCTTTTGTGCAATTTGCGTTCTTGGTGATTTATATTGCATTTAAATATAACATAATTGTGTAAGGTCAATTACTATTGAAAATAAATTCACTATTCTTACTGTGTTTTATTATCTACAAGGATTAACTTTGAAAGGCTAATGGTGTTAGGGTTTCATACATACCTTTGCAGATATATGAAGGATTTCAATTTATGAAATATGACCTTTTCTGGTGATGTGCTGATGTTGAATTTGTCACATCCTGCATCTCTTATTCAATTTTTATATTGTTTCCGTTCCTGCATCATTTTTTGTGCCTAAACCATCAAGTTCATTTTCTGTTTGCTAAGCAGCAGCAAAATCATCAACATTAAGCTCCTAATTGTTCATCTCGATTCTTCTGCTTATTGATTATCAGGTTACTCAAGTAGCAGTTAATCTGATGAAGTAGTATTTTAATCCTATTTCCTAAGTATGTTTTCTAGCCCTCAAAAAACCTCATTCTATGTCTTTGCAAACAATAACCATCAACAATGGATGCAATATTAAGTGCGAGTAGATCTTTAGATCTGCCCAAAGTCAAATTGATATGTGGTCACCAGCAAGTGGCACGGGCTCATTTTCTCTGATTTCTCTCTATATATATCATGTTCGGATTCATATTCATATCCTTCACTGCAATGGTTCTGAAAATGTGTTTATCTGTATGGATTTATCTACATATTACCTCTGATTAATACTCCTCTCCCTTGTAAATTTCATGTGTACTAATACATTTCATCCAGATTTAAAGAAAACAAAGTTTTATTTTTCTTCCTGTACAGGTGTTAATTCGTCTTATTGGTGCCGATGAACATACGTATACAAATTATATGGATTCAATGCAGTGGATAGAGAATACGGATGTGCTGGAGATGATAGCAGACAAGTTCAGCTCTTCTGTGAGTTAGATTAATTGTCTTGTTTGCACGAAATGATTGGTACTCTATGTATTGGACATGGATATTTTAGCTCTTTGAGCTAATACTGGTGGATAAAGTTGACACGCTGTATATTGAGGATGTTACCTATTTTTTGCATTGACTTCTCATTGATGCTGTAGTAATAGTTTGTCATGTGAATGTTACAGGATTCTCCAAAGGTTCATGCCAATACGGCTGAAATGCTCTGTGCTGTGACACGATCTGCTCCTCCTGGTCTTGCTGCTAAAGTTTCAAGCCCAAAGTAGTGTTTGGTTCCTATTTTTATCTTTCCTCGAGTCTGCTTGCATTTCTTTTTTAGCTTCTGTTTTTTCTTTTGTTTGTTGGTAATTTCCTGTGTGCCCTATTTGCAGTTTTATTGGGAGGTTGTTTCGCCATGCTTTGGAAGAATCAAGACCAAAATCTGTCCTTGTTAGCTCATTGTCGATATATATCTCCTTATTGGACCCTAAGAGGCCAACTTTAGGGACATATCATCCATACATACGCCAGCTAACTCATACCTCCAATGTAACTGCCAGTCCTGAGACTGTTAAAGGCATGCTGGAGAGCTTAGGTAATTCTCTATTTTGGTACTGCTGTTTCCCACAATACTCAACTGATAGCCTTCCTCTCTGCCTCTTATGATGGATTCAAAATGAAACTCAAAATATTATGCATCAGTGAACTTTTATCCAACTTTTCTAAGTTTGATTTACTATAGCCCGGTGTACATTTTGTGGTGCTAGTTTGATGGCCTGAAAAGCTAAGTAGAGAATTTTATTGTGCTGTAGGGTCTCAAAATTGTTTGTGGATCCAAATATTTTCCTTTCAAGTCAGACCATAAATATGCACATAACACACACAAACATACATCTGGGTAAAAGTACGATACACTTTTTTTTAATAAGCTGTGAAGAATTTTAACAGTAGATGATCCCTTAACCATTCCATCAAATAAGTAGAAGATTCATAAACTGTGAAATGTTACCTTGTCATAATTTGATGTGTTTCCAATGCCAATAAAAAGTAACATGTCCAGTATTTAATCCAGAGAACTGACAAATAAAATCTGTCCCAAGCTTGAATATCAGAATTATCTCCTTGTCCCGGACCATTGTAAGGAAAACTATAACCAAAATCCTTTTTAGCTGGCATTAAGTTAGGATGCATCTAAAGCACCTTTTACTAAGATTGTAGTTGTAGTTCTTCTTGAGCAATTACCTGATTATTCTTCCTTTCCTTAGTTCTTCCTTTAGACTCTCTATTCTCTCTCTGTACTTGATTCTCTTTCCAGTTACTAAGTGCCAATGGATGGATTTCTAACAAGATGGAAGAATTGCAGCCTATCTTGGTGTTTCTGTATGGGAACATACTTTCAGTGGCAGCTAAGAAATAGATGAGATTACATAGACCGACCAAAGCAGCTGGCTTATTGACTATTTTTCACATAATTGTATGGAGAGATGCCTTCAGTTTCAACCTAAGAAATGAATTAGATTTAGTTTGGGTTTAGGATTATTATCCCATCGTATGCATTGTGTGAATATTCTAAGCTGGTAAAAATCTTTCTATCAGGTCATATGCATGGGGTGATTATGTTGAGAGTTAAAGATATACTTTGTTGAGTCCCAAAGAAACTATATGTTTAAACTTTGAAATTGTTCAATGCCACGTAACTGGATTTATTATCCTCTAAGAATATTTAGTTTCAATTGACTTTACCATTTATTTATGCCCTTTTTTTTTGTTGGCTACAGGAAACTGAAAGATAAAAGCAATGTATTTTCTAGTTTCTTCTGTAAGTATATAATGTATCATGTTTCTGTATTCAGGTGATCTTCTAAAACTTTTAGATACTTCATCATCAACAGAGGATGTCTTGTTAACTACATATGGTAAGCTGCAGCCACCTCTTGGAAAACATCGTCTAAAGGTAATTTCTTTTTAGCTATATTTCTTCTGAAACCAGCTTCTCAATTTGCACGTGGGATTTATGATTTTCATTTCTGAATTATGGTTTTATAATACCTCATGTTCATCATTTTAAGCTATTGCATTAGTTCTTCCAACATTTGTCTGTTTTCCTGAGAATCTTATGCTGACTCTATCTGAATTCATTTATTTTCAGATTGTTGAGTTCATTTCAGTCTTACTGACTGTTGGTGGTGAGGCTGCTGAGAAGGAATTGATTCAACTTGGAGCAGTAGAACGAATTTTACTTTTGTTTTTTGAGTAAGTTCAAGGTTTCCTTGTATACCGGGAAGGATTTAGAATTGAAGGGTTAAATTGTTGCTTTTATGCCTGTAGGTACCCGTACAACAACTTTTTGCATCACCATGTAGAGAGCATTATTTTCTCATGTTTGGAGAGCAAGAATGCTTCTTTGCTTGAACATCTTTTTCATAAATGTGATCTTGTTGGAAAGATATTGGAGGCTGAGAAAACCATTAAATTGCTGGCTGAACCAAACAAGGTTATTTTACTAACCATTGTCTCTTTTAGGATTACTCCTTCCCATATGAGTATTTCATATTTTAACTATCTTGTTAGTTTTGATGGTATCTGTTTCGCTTTCTGGTTGCCATATCTGTTAATCATAGATTTTGTATTCTCCTGCAGCCAACAATCCCTGCTGATGGTAGATCACCACCCAGGATAGGGAATATTGGGCACTTAACTCGTATATCTAACAAATTGATTCACTTGGCAAATAGCAACGGCGATATTCAGACATATTTGCAGGTTTGTTCTATTCATTTACAAATTGAATATTAGCATATTAGGGAGGAGTCTAACATCATAGCTTTGTCTAGTTGTTGAGACAAAGTTTAGTTTCTACAGGTTGATATTATGTTTGTGACTTGTCTCATAAGGGCTTGTTTTCATGGCAATCCGTAGCTGCCAAATTCTGTATGGAGAGTTTTCATTTCTTCAATTTCATCTTCAGATCTTTATGACTATTTAATATGATAGTTGATTTGAAAAAATAGCATTATTATTTTTTATTCTTTTCTTATACGAAGTTATTTCTTGCAATTTCTTTCGTTGACAGCAAAATAGTGGATGGAGTGATTGGCATGCGAATGTCTTAACAAGGCGTAATGCTGTGGAAAATGTCTATCAATGGACCTGCGGGTTGGTTATCTTTCAGATAATCTTATGGCATTACCAGCTTACTAATCTTTACATGAAAGCGTTTACATCTATAATCGGTAATCATGTATCATTTGGTCCATTTGTTCATTCCAGGTTTATTCTAAGTGGACCAAAAACAGACAGAAGAACATGGTTTATGATATTGGAATTCTAATTGTGCTCCTATCACCATTTAGCAATGAAGGAAAGGCATCGTGATGAGTTTTGAAACCCTAGCAGAAACTGCATCACATCCCTAAAAAATAGAGAATGTAAAGAAGATGAAACATTTTGACTGCAACTTTAAGGGATAATTCACTATCTGAAAATGTTTAACAAATCTTCCTTTGATCTTTTTCTTATAGCGAAGGGGACTTGACAATGATTTTTATAATCTATCTATTTGCTTATGAAAGAGCACTGTGATATTCCTGTTACCCAAGTGGGAAGTTATTATAAAAACTCATAAGAAGTTGGATGTTTTGGTATTTGCTTTGGAGAGGTTGTGCTTACTTCTTTTTATGTATGTGGTACACACTGTAACTGCAGTGGATTTGTAGTTATTGTGCCTTGAGTAACAGCAGTCATGGTGGAATCCTTTGTTGTACCTATTGTACATTTTTTCCTGCCGTTGGCAGTACTTAGTATTACATTCTCCAAATATCTTGCAGGAGGCCTACTGCTCTACATGACCGCAGAGATAGTGATGACGATGATTACCAGGATAGAGACTATGATGTTGCAGCTCTGGCAAATAATTTGAGCCAGGCTTTTAGATATGGTATATACAGCAATGATGATATAGATGAGGTGCGGCTGTACATCATAATAATTGTTTCTCTCGCAACTCATCAGATTTTGAGTTTCTGTACTTTAAATAATATAATTGGATGATTAAGAAGATTCCAAATAAAGCCAATGGGAAAGGATTTTTGGGGTATTTCTTATTTTGGCTAGACGAATAGAAAATATAAGTGAAAAAGAGTGGCTTATGTGATAACTTGACAACAAGGAGCGGGTATCAGATTAATATGAATGAACTGTTATCCTATTTAAGATGTTATCTATTTTCTTTGTTTGGTCCAATGAATAGCAATATCTAATATGTTCTGAAACTTGTGATATGTAGCAACTGATTACATAGAAACATTGAAAACTGACAATCTCCTTCAGTTTGATTCTAAGATGCACATGCATTGGTAAATAGTTACTGTCATCAATGAGTTCTTTATCTCTGGACTCTCGTGGTATTATTTTGGCTTGCTTGATAACAAAGACGTATCATGTTAGAGATGGAATACCTATCAATATTTTAGAACTTGACAGTAACAACAGTAACAACAACTCCTAGTATGAGTCCTGCTGATTTTAGGACTTGACAGTAATATAGCTAAATGATCGTGTTGCTTCATTAGTTGGTCTCACAAAAATAGCATTTCATGAAGTTGCAGGATAGTGTTGGAACTGTGTGTTTGTAGTTATTAAGCTCCTTATAATATATAAAGATAGCTTCTCATCTAATTTCGGTTTAGACACTGCAGGTTCATGCGTCACTTGAGCGGGATGATGAGGTATGATAATCTTTCTCGGTTCAAAAAAACAAAAATGAATCTATACAATAATATGACATGAATTATGGAACAGCTGAGAACTACTTTGATAGGGCATTTCATCTATCTTGTAGAAAAAATGATTCTAAAATATTGAAAAAGCATGGATCAAATGGTGTTTAGTGTTTAGAGTAAGGAAGGTTTCAATGCATAACACATTGTTATATATGTGTTTGGTCATCATGGGATTGTTAAAAAAATCATTTAAAACTTAGTCAATTATAATTTTAAGAGATTTTTTCCTCAAATAGTAATATGAGAGAAACTTTTGATTTATTGTTTGTAGAAGATTCCTAATCAGGCCCAAGTAATTTCCTATCTGGTCTTGAAAATAATGCTTGATGGTGTATATCATATATCAACAATGGCTGCTCTTTCTCTTGAAGTAGAAAGTCAGATTTATGATAAAAAGATATTTGACATAGATACTTGGCAGGATGTCTACTTTGATGATGAATCTGCTGAAGTTGTTATATCTTCTCTGCGTTTGGGAGATGATCAGGAAAGGTTAGTCCTTTCTTTGTATCTAATACTGTGTATAGTAAAAGTATAATTTATTTTGTTCTGGGAGCCTGCCTGAAGATGTAGCCGACTTGAATTACAATTTTGACGTGTTAAAGTGGCTGACTCTTCATTTGGCCTTTAGTTTTCCATCTCTTTTCCATCCCGCCTACATCCTACTCAAGAGTTTTTCTTTTTTGGATCTATCACGAAGCTTCTTAAGGTCATTACATGCTGAAATATGCATCTATAGATACAACCTGCATAAAAACATGAGGCGGAACTATTGATCTTTTATTGTGAATCATTGCACATTGTTGCTGCTACTTATTTTGGGTTATTTATTATCTTGAGCAGGTTAAATTTTATTTGGTAATCATGTGACCGTCATGTGACCTCGTCACAGAGGAAGGCGGAACTATTTTCGTCATCTATATAATAGTCGCAACATTCTCATTTCTTTGGTTTTCTTTGGAGTTTGCAGTGGCTCCCTTTTTACAAATTCCAATTGGTTTGCATTTGAGGATGACAGAATTGCCAGTGAGCGCTCTGCTGGTGCACTTTCTTCATCCTCACCCAGTGATGAAGGATCTGGTGGTATTAATGGTGAGGGAGATGAACAGACAATGGGTAATAAAGATAATGAGTTGGAAGATAGTGGAACTTCTCTGGTGCCTGAATCAAGTATTATCGATGCATCCGAGAACGTGTCCAAAGATTCAAATGAAACAGGAATTAATGCAAGTGATAAGTCACCTGTCTGGGTAGAGTGGAGGGAGACATCAGATGTTCATAACCCGTCTAATTCAGATCTCCCTGCTGTCTCAAATGGTGCGGTGGTTAATTTGGAGGGTCTGGGTAGTTCTGGTGATCAACATTCTACTGAACCTCCGTGTTCCTTTGACGAGTCAGTAACCAATGATGCTGCTGCTGCCAAGAAGTTGCATACTGCAGCAACTGAAGGCCCTAGTGAGGATACTGTTGCCAAGGAGTTGCATACTGCAGCAACTGAAAGCCCTAATGAGGATACTGCTGTTAACGTATTACTAACAGCTGCAAGTGAAAGCATTGGTAACAAGCCTACGGCAATGGCAGATTCTGGTAATGCAAACCCATGTCCAGGCCCTTCAGCTTCTGGCGTTGCAACAGTAGCTGTAGGGACTGAGGAAACTCATCAGGCAACCGAAGGTGCATCTGAAGAGGCCAAAGATCAGAAGAAGGATGTCAGTGAAGCGGAGAACTGATGTACAATCTGGACAGTCAGTTTAAAAGTGGGACTAACATACATATATTTTGGGACATTGATCAGGCAGGAAGAATAGAATGGTACTGGTGGTTGACCAGGTGATTGTATTGTAGAGCCTTTTGTACATCAATGGGGCATCCTTCTTTTAGTAGGGGACGATTCTTTTTACGTGCCTCTCTCTCTCTCTCTCTCTCCCCCCACCATGGCTCCCGCTTCACCCACTCCAACATCTCATCACAATCAAAGATTAGGGATGGGACAAATATTTCGTCTTCCAACTATTGTATCAGCTGAATCCAAATGTGTTCATTAATATTAAGCTTCTATAGCCTTTCTGTGATGATTTAGAAGCTAGAATTTGTATGGCAGCGCAATTATATTTATTTTCTTCACTATAGCGTATGTTTCACCAATCACCCTTAACCTGCTTCCCTACATCCATCAGAAAACCAGAAGAGGGAAGATCAAAGAGAAGTGTAGGAACAAACATTTTTACTAGTATGTTCGCTTCACCTGATGGAAAATGAGTTCAAATCTTCAAAATGTTGACGGGGTTCAACTTTAAGGCGTGTCCTGTGTTTGAAGTCAACACCTGAATTGTCTGTACTGCTAGTTGAATATGGATTTGTAGTGGATAAATAATTAATTTGATTTGTTGAAATAAGTGAGATTGCAATGTCATTTGCTATGGCTTGGATACACGGACAAGAGCCTTGGTGTGCTTAAGGTTATTATTCAACAGGGGTCCTAAGGAAGATCCACCATAGTTCTTGGGTTGCTAATGTTGTGTACTGTCCAAGCAAGTAGTATGAAGTTGTTCATTACCGAAACTCCTTAGGCGTGTATTTCAGTTATGCAAGACCCAACATTTATGCTCATTCGATGTTCTTAGTTATGGTGAAAACAAAAAAGAAAAGATGAGACAAAAATGCCTATACCAATTGAGCCATGGTCGTAATATTTAGTGAAGTTATTTAAGTCATTCACCTGATATTTGCGGGATCAGATCATCTGCTTTATTGTTTGTTCTAATATATCTCATCCACATATTTAAGTTGAAACAGCATACACGTCCCCATATTTGCTTACAAGTTTCTTTATGTCACTTACATATCCCATCTGGAAGGATCATCAAGTTTCTAATGCTTCCTGGACTTGCATTCTTTTC
>JANJEY010000003.1:56699998-56722221 GCA_024703695.1 Erythroxylum cataractarum | reverse complement strand
CAATCTCACTTTCACAAAGATCCTTACTTGAGCGTCGGAGGGGCTAATCGGGACACAACCCCCGACGAGCCTTCTTTGTTTTGCAGGTATATTCACGTCAAAGAATAACGCAGAAGGTTGCCAACTCATGGATCCAAACGGCAACGCACCGTTCAGCCTGAATCCGACAGAACCAGCATTAAAAATAATCATTTTTGCAGTGTGTATTATCATAATTAAAGAAAAGTTAATCTTGCAATTTATGTTATCATAAAGAATTATGTAAGATAGAGTCTATCTAAAATCTGGATATGCTTATAATTGAATATTAACTTTTTATAATTATGTAATGATGTTATATATAAAAAATGTATTTTTGAATATAAATTTATTATTTTAATTTTACCAAGTGTATTCATTTATTTTTGTTGATAAAGTGGATGAGAGTTTAAATACTCATGATAATTCAACCATTTTAGGAAGACTTTCATGATTCAGTTTGACCTCATGTTAAATTAGTTCATGAAATGAAGAACCACATAATTTGTGTGTATTGCAATAAGTGTTTGAAATGTAAGAAATTACTAGATAAAAGAAGCATTTAGCTGTGATTACAGATGATGTAGAGTCTTGTAAAAAATTGAGTCATAACGTTAAATGATTAATAAAGACTTTACTTGAAAAGTATCAACACGAAAAAGACAGAAGATAAAGGCTAAATTATGAAATTAGTTTTGAAAGTTTTATTTTTACAATGGTCAAGATGATAGTGGGGTTGGTGAAGGTGGTGATATTCCTACCCAACAAAAAGGGAATGTTGCACTTGATACGAGGAAAAGAAGAAGACAAGTGTCTAACTTTTTTTTGCACCATGAACAATTTGTGAAGCTTAACCTTTAATTTATAGCACCTTACAATCTAAAGAAATATATCACAATGTAGTTATGACAATGACTAGATAGTCGTATGATTCAGATATATCATTCAATGTCACCTAATTTTATTATGACCAGTGATAGTGGATGCTATTGTCTTTTACGATCTAGGATATAAGGCTCCTTCAATTAATGACTATATAGGTAAATTTCCGAGTAGCTCTATTTATGAAATAACATTTTAGTAGATGAAAGATGAATGACTTGAGCAACTTATAGATGTTCAATCATATGTGATAGTTGGACAAATAGAAGACATGAACCAATTATCAATTTCTTAGTTTATTTTGCTAAGGGGGCAATGTTTTGAAGTCTATTGATGTATCTAATGCTATTAGAAATGTTGATACTCTTTTTTATATATTTGATGAATTTGTGAATAAGATTGGGCCAAAAAAATTCATTATTAATAGTGATTATGCTTATAAAAACAACCATAAAAAATGCAAAGTAAGTATAATTTTTTATTAAATTCGTTGTGCAGCATATTGTATTGACCTGATGTTAAAAAATATAACAAATGCTAGATATTTTCTTATCATTGATAAGACTATATAGATAGGAATGTCAACAAGCCGACGACCAAAATATATTTCGAGCGGGCATGGTCTGTGGTTTGGTAGGATATGAATGATCAGGCCTATGGCTCGTCCTGGGTGTGCCAAGGATGACTCATGGGCAAGCCGTAATGATCCGGTCTCGGTTGCCCTTTGGGCATGAATCGACCCAAAATTTTAATGCATTTTAAAATTTTTATATATTTATTTTAATAGATTTTGAAAAATTGTAGCTATATTTTTTGAATTCATAAATTATAAATTATAACATAACTATATAATTTATAATAAAAATGCATGATGAAATTACCTATAAATTATACAAAAATATTTATATAAAATAAATAATATAAAATGCGAACCAATATATATATATATATTAAAAATATGTACCTATGATAATGTTGTTATAATTATTCCCTTCAAATAAGTGAATTTAGTTTAATTTTTTAATTTTATTACAACAATTAATTATAATGTAAATGTAAAAAAGTTGTTATCTAAGCACAATTTATTTCAAATATTATTTTATGTGTTTAAAAATTATTATAATTCTTTTAATATGATTTTTAAAAAATACATATATTAAGTTTATAATATAATATTTTCAAAATTTTAATTTTTTTATAAATTATTTACAAAACTCTTATTGATATTGTTGTTGTAAATTGTATACTTAAAATAATAGCTATACATGTAACTTTTTGTTATTTTTTTACTTATATAACTATTATTGTCTTTTTATATTATATCTATTATTAAATAATCGTTGTAAAATTTTATATTTTTATTACACATATTAAAAGAAATTAATATTATAATTACTCTTAACGCATTTAAACTTTTTATTTTATCGAGTTAAACGAGCTGATTCATCAACTCGTAAAAGTTCTTAGTTAAAGTACTCAATGCTAGTCCATGTTTTGTTAGTACTATGCAAAAGTTATGAGATCATTGTTGTCGGCTTATCTCTTATTAAAGCATACATGCCTCTACTACACGTACATATTTTTATAAAACATTTTAATAAATTAAATAAACTTTAATAAAGAAAATTTAATAAAAACTACTATATGTCACATTCTAAACTTTAGAAAATTTACTAAGGAATAAGGACTCCAACAAAAATTGATTAATAATTATATTATAAGTTTATAACCTCTTTTACTTTTTTCAAAAATCATTATATTATAATTAATATAAATTTATATTCATAATTTTTCTTCTTTCTAATAAGATTCATTCCTAAGTTACTCTAATTAAAAGTTTGTTAAGAGTAATTTCTTACTCAAAACCTTGATATAGGTTATATTTTAAATTCTTCTCATCCTTAGAGTGTTTATAAGCATACCAATTCTTGTTTGCTTTCTCTCCAATCCAATGTAAAAACTCTAATATTATGTTTAATAATTCAAGTTTATACTAATCAAACATGAATATCTTTCTTTAGGATAATAAAATTATAATCGTAAAAATAATTAATTAATAATTTCATTAACAATCATATTTCATAAATTTTATAAAGTTTTCACCTTTTTTCTTTTTAATATATATATTATGTCACAACTTTAAATTATAACAAAATGTAATTATCATATAATAAATTTACTAATTTATCGATTATTAAATTACAAAATTTTTATATCTTTTTATTTAAACCACTTAATATTTTATTTGAATAAAACTATAAGTCATTAAATAAAAGCATAATATCACTAACTTCTTAATGTTTTAAGTCATATTTTAGGTACAATTAGCTAAATATTATCACAAGTTGTGTTAAAAGTCAGGTTTAGATTTAAAGGTGTTACGTACATTTGCACATCATAAATGAAGAAATACATTTTAAAATTAAAATCTTGAGATGTACATATTGGTATGATTAATTAATTGAGTATTTTGATTTGTAGCCACTCTAACTTCATGCCAAATATCAAACTTGCGTATCTGTCCTCGTGAGTTTAGTCAGTGAACTGTTGGAAAGTAAATAAAAAGTTGAATTAATTAATTTAAATTTAGTAATAACCTTCCATTAAAACATGTGATTATATAAATAATTAATTAATTAGGAATTTTTATTCAATTGATTAGAAATTTGTAGGAAAATTCATCAAGTTAATAATTATAGTTAAGAATTTCAATTCAATTAATTACAATAAATAATTAATTTTGCTACCATAAAATCTTTCTAATATTAAAATAATATTATTCTAAGTAAAATATACCTTAACTAGGATTTTCTTCTAAGTTAGAATCTATATAATCTTAAACTCAAACATCAATTTATATATAAAATAATATATTAGAATAGTGCTCTAAAGACAATCATTTTTAGTACTTCTGTACAAACTTCATTATGATTAATAAAGCGAAAGGCAATTTTTTAGTAATTTGATATTCATTTATTTATGAATTAACGTCAATCTTATATCGAATTAATGAAGTCCATGATATAAAACATAGCATGAAGGAAATCAAAATGAGATTATGATAATGAGATTCCTATCAAGTGCAATTATGTTAGTATCTAAATTATCCCTAATCATAGGATAACAAGATAAGACATTATTAATTTGGATAGACTAGTACATGTTATACTCCTTAATTTGATCAAACAGTGGATCTCACAAACTATAAGCAGGAGATATTTAAAGTTAACATATGGATGCTTATTAAGAGTAGTAAGTATTCAGATGACCTTTTATGAGATTATCCCATGGATAATTTATCAAATGTCAATAATTAATCTCATCATAGCAATGGTGCAAATATCTTTAGACTTGATGTACTCAAGGATCTCTTAGACACTGATCATGTACTTTGATATCATTCCTGGTTACCTCAAGATGAGATCGCTCATAGAGTGGTGATTGAGTACAACTATTAATATTCGAAGGTAATTGAGTAGCCAATAAATGATTCACCACTCCTGATAAAAGGAGATGATACCCACGACCTTTGAAGAAGGTCATTACTCATGAGTCTCTGGCTAGAGCAAATATATGTAATATAGAGAGTTTTCGATGATACATAGAGTAATGAGATCTATAGGATAAGAACTAACATCGCTTGGACTAGATATAACATATTCAATCTAGTAGGAGTTAACACATATCCCATACTCCAAAACAAGTAGGATATAGAATGGTGAATGGATGAATTGCACGATAATTGACTATGAAAAGATTCACATGTTAAATAATTAACTATTAAAGAGTTCGTGTGTTAATCCACTTATATTCCGGTAAATTGGCATAATGAAACTCTTAATGATTTGCTTGAATTAAGAGTTAATTCAAGTGCCTAAAATAAATGAGAACCTAAGAGTCACATGCATAAACGATTAGATGAAAAACAAAGTATATATGACTATTTTTAAGTAGGCCACGATCGTGACTGAAGGCTCGACAGTTGATACATAAGTGAGTTCTTCACTTATGTAGTCTAACCAGTTAAAAACACATTCCATTGAGTAGATAGAGGGTCTAGAAGAGTTATAGAGATAGAGAGAAGTGATCTTGAGGTTTGTTCATGAAATTTATACAATCATTGTATGAATTTATTTTCATACAACCCCTTCTTGATCTAACTCTCCAGTAGAGAATCTACTAGAACTCATTTAGTTTTGCGCTCTAACCAATCTTACATATTGTTTCTTCTTCATCTTTGCGTGTTCTTGAGTGATCAAGGAAAAATTTGGTGTTTGCAACAACCCAAACAAGGAGAAGAATCAAGGAATGAGGAGCATCAAAAGGTATATGTACTGTTATATCATGTTCATATAATCTGTTTATGTATGCATGTGAGATTCTGGGTTTTGGGATGTCACGGGGGTGAATTTAGATTCTAACACTTTCGCTGTTTTGTCGTACATGTGATGCATGAATTCATATCCCCCCAACATAATAGATATCCTTAATACTCCATAAGTATAAGACATCTCAAATACTAAAACCTTTAGTACATTATTTATGTACTTGGATTAGAATAGATTTTCACTCAATCCTCATCCAAGAGTTCTATAACATATGGACGGGGGTCATGTATGTCAGTGCTTAGTGCACCCTGGCATATCTCACCTCCATCTTTTACTAGCCTAACATGTGTCAATTAGTCTGAAAGTTTGTGGCTCAATGAACTATCTACTAGGAGGTTAAGCCCTTAGATATTGCTTCTCATGGCCTTTTAAAACCTCTTTCTATACCTATAATGCCCTCTTTATGGATTTTACTACCCAATTGTCTCCTTCCACTAGTCAAACAATAATTTGAGTGGTCGTGTATTGTTTTTTAAATATGAATATTTTTGTACTTTATTTTCATTCCAACGGCCAGATGACAAATGTAAATCATTATCATAAGGATTATTTGCATTGCATTGCTACTGACCAACCAAAAAATTAAGTATAGTACCTTCATTGAGCTGAATGGAGTTATAACACTTCTGGACATTCTTCAATCAAGTGTACTCTATTTGAGGTAGTTTATGGTTATGCTCCTCTATCATTGTGTGATTATATATTAAAGTTTGTTGATGTAGCTTCTATGGAGGAACTATTGATTGCTCAAGATCATATTATGGCTCAACCTTAAGCCGATCTCAAACGCGCTCAATTATACATGAAAGTATAAGTTGACCTTTGTTGAACATATATTCAATTCCAATTAAGCAATTAGTTATTTGTGAAGTTCAAAGCATATCGATAATTTTAAACCACCACTAAGTGCTTCAAAATGGAGTAGTTGTTTATTAAGTTTAAATTCATTGGCAATGTCAATATCCTTAGAAAACTACTTCAAGATTTTCCTCATTTTAACCTTTAAGTATTGTTGGTTTATGCCTTACAGCCAATTAATTAATTATAATTTAGTATGTAATTGTTTAAAGGTATTCTTTATCTTATATATACTCTAACTCATATCATAAAGTCCATATGATAAACGTACATTATAAATAAAATTAGAATAAGATCATAATTATGATATTCATATTACATTTATGTATTATCCTTAAATTATTTTTAAAATTTTTATGTTAAAACTGAACATTAATAGAGAATAACATTAATAGAGAATATAAAAAGACAAGTACATAAGATGTTTCTTCCTTATGAAGGAGGTAGTCGATCTTACAGACTAAAATAGAAAGATACTTAAACAAATATGTAGATATTTACTAGATAACAAATTCACTAGATATGCTTGATTTAAGAATTTAGTTTGAAACAATACTTATATAACTTACAAATTTTTATTTTGATGATTGTATAATCAATTTTTTGACTTGAGATGTCTAAAGTATCTCATATAGAGTTATATTTTTATACTACTTATGACCTGTCACTATCAAGGATAACTTAATTGATAGTTATTAAATATAGTATGAATTATATAGAAGTAGTTGCACAATAAATAAATAATTCATTACCATAAAAGTAATTAGGAAGAATATTTCATTATTTTTGATTAGTATTAATATGAAAACTCACTGGTCAATGTGAAATGATTCTTTAAAAATAGTTTTCAAACATTATTAATAGAATCAATTACTAATGGTAAAGAACTAATATTATTAAACTTATATATAATAGACATTACGTTCACACTCTATGTCTAATCGAAACATGGTAAAAAAATTGAATTATATATTAAAAAAATCAAGCATTGAAAGATTAATCAAATTAATTTGACGTTCCTAATATTTAGATAGTCATAATATGCTATTAGAAGTTAATCTTGATATATAGATATTAATTTGTAATTAGAGAATTAAAGATAAATTAAAAGAGTTTAATATGTATAATCCTAAATATGATTTAAGGTTATAATTTATATTTATTGTAACATATTTAGGAACTTAATAAATAACACAAAGAAGATTTAAAGAGAGAAAAATTTAATTTAATCAAGTTGGACCTAATTGTAGAAAATTTTTAAGATTAAATATGAGACATTCGATAAATAAGGATCAACATGAGATATTTAATAAAGAACAATAAAAAATATTTAATTAATTGTAACTAATTTTTTAATTAAGTTACTAAAAGGCCTATTCATGATCTAAATAAATAATTAACACTTCTTATCTACCCTTTATACATCACTCAACAAGTTCTCTCAATAATTTCGTCTGATAATATAGAATTATCCTAACTTTCATGCCTCTCCTTTACGAGACAAGATCTTCTGTCCAGTTTTATGGTGTCTTATTGTGTCTCACAAAATCTCAGTCATTCATTTATGCGGAACCTGCGTTTATTTATGCAGGACCCACGTGGGACCCACATAAATAAATGACTGCGATTTATTGGATACAATAAGACACCATAAAATTGGACAGAGGATCTGTACTCCTCCTTTACCTCTCATCCTCCTCTCCTTCTCTTTCTCTCTTTTCTGCTTACCTCCATTCTCTCACTGGCTCTGTTCCTATTTTACTCATCTCCTGGTACTAGTAGCTGTATTACATTTATTTTCTTTATCCATTTGGACCATTTCATTTTTGACACCATATGGTAGGTATATGCCTAGTGAGATGAATGCATATAACTTTTCTATGATTCCTTTTTTCTGAATCCTCCTCGATGGAATATATGATTGACAGAAACATTTCATAGTTTTCAAGTTAATAGGGTGTCCGAATTCAGTTTCTCTGAAACGCTTGTTCATCTATCATCTAAATACTTATTTACAGTAATTGTCGAGCTTGATTCTTCTTAACTGTAGAATATTCATTGACTGAGCTCATTTTTGGTATACTGTAAAGCATAAACATTTACATCAGTTCCTTTCCCTCACCCATTGTAGTTATCAAGATTTGGAACCTAGTAGATCGGGAGGTAGCCAACAAGTTATTGACTCGTTTCAGCAAGAACAACTTTTTAGAGTTTGAAGAAATGCTTTTGCACCTAATCGTGAGCATTACCTTTTGGAATATTGCAGAAGTTTTGGCTTGCTGGATTTTCAAGGGGACATCTAGGGGATGCACATGAAGGCGTCACTGGTCCTTGAGGATGCTGTTAGAAATATTTAAACTGTAGTTGCATTTTGTTCTGGCAACAAAGTAATGGAGCTGTATAGATTGCAGTTGAAGAAAATATTCAGGCATAGTTTTTTGCACGAAATGGCAATTGGTTTCGCATTTGGGTTTTTACAATTTCTTCTTTTTGCCTGTAACGGCCTTCTTTGGTACACTGCTCACTCTTTAAAACATGACCATATGGATCTGTATAAAGCTGTCAAGGAGCATATGGTTGAGGCTGCAAGAATAGCAAACGCAAACCATTTTATTAGTAGCTTACCTCATGGCTTGACACACGTGGGAATAAGGGGTATAGACTTGACGCCAGGACAGAAGCAGAAGACTGCAATTGCTCCAGTGGTACTGGAGAATGCACCCATATTGTTATTGGATGAAGCTAGCTCGTGTAAATTCAAAAACAGCACATAACAAAATTTTCCCATGTTTTATTTATTCTACAATCTCTGAACGGATTGGACAATGAAAAAAGTATCTGATTTTTCCAAGATTGGTTTCTAGCTCTATAGAGTCATGTGGGGATGTTTGAGATTAAGATCCCCTGTATCGCTTGCTTCCACAAACTCAGAAAACCACTTGTGTTCTTCTGTCTTTAAACTGCTAACGCCGCTCTGAGTTGCCTTGTGGGAGGCAATCTTGTTTAATCTCCGCAAGCAAGTCCCGTCTGAGGATGATGATGATAGGATTAATGGCTCGTTTGCGATGGTTGAACTTAAACGTTTTGCTATGAGGATCTCCATCTCTTGGTTTAGAAATCCTTCCAATTTTATTAGTTTTAAATGCCTGAGTTCTGTGGTCTTCCCAACTTGTATTGAATAATTTGCTGTGCTTTCCAGGTGGTAGGTTTTAGGATCAATCTGCACATCAGAGTGGAAAATTCTCATTTAATAAGGTAATCTTGATTAGAAAATTTTCTTTCTATCTTGATGATATGATTAATAAAGTCGTATATTTGAGAACAGTTAGATGACTGAGACTTGAGAAGTAAACAATAAAACTAGTTTGGAACTTTCCCCATCTTAGCTGGATTTTCTTTTTGAGAACTTAAGACTTACAGTGACAAAAAGTAGCTCCAGTGAAGGGCATAATTTCAGGAATGAGACTAGAGCTTCATCATCAAAATTTTCATCTGAATCATCAATCCACCACAATTCTTTTAAGTTATACAATTGGAATTCCACACAGAAAGTAGATATTGATGGGCAGATCAATGCCTGCAATAAGAATTGTTTGGAGTTGAGTTGTTCCAATAGTCCAAGTCGATATAGTATATTTACTACAAAGAAGAGTTCTTGCTAGACATTACCTTGAAGGTCCATTTGCACAGAGTAAGAACTGCAGCATTCTTTATGGTCAACAGAACAGGATCAATGTTTTTGACATGGAGTAAGCTATTATCGCTAGGTCCTTCTCTGCAATCAAGCATAGCATCCGCCAGGTTAAAATGATTTTGAGGCCAAAACAAAGGCATTACCCCCCGATAACGGAAAGTTTTAAGCTTGCAAGACCTGATGTGGATAAATTTTAGATCAGGGCAGTCAAATACTGATAAATTTACAAGCTTTTTCTCAGAACAGATACTTAAAGTCTGCAAACTATTGCAGGCTGTGATTTTCAGGGTTTCAAGATACTGAAAATTCAATAATAGAACAGAAACAATCTCACTTGTAAGGTTGCTGACGGATACTAGATGTAGACTTTTAATATATAAGGTAGAGCAAGACGGTTGGTTGGCAAGATTTTGGTGATCAAACCGTAATTGAAGGCCAAAAGGAATGGGACATTCCCGCTTTTCAGTAGAAAAACAAAGGTGGAGTTTGTTGTTAGGACCAACAATAGCTAGGACCAGACGTTCACTGTCAAAGTGGAACTCAAACTTGCGGGTGTTTTTTGACGGGTTCTGCTCATTGAAATCTATCAGAAAGCTAGAGATTGCAGTGGAAATGTCCTCCTTTTTGCCATGTTGTACTAACGACTTCTCCCATAGACGTCTCCATCTTTTTGAAAGGAAGATAGTTTGAATAGCTGATTCAAAAGGGAGTAAAGAAATGATGCGCTGAAGCATTTCATCTGGTAGGCTACTAATGAAATCTTCCATAGTTTCCTCCATAAGCAGCTTCCTGAGTCAAGTTAGGATATAAAACTATTCCTGTTGAAGTTCCAGGCTAGATCAGATGCACTGGTCAGTGCTTGCTCTACTACTGTTTTGGAATGGCCATGGTTGAGAATGCTTCTTCTGGTGTGGTTTCCTTTTCCTCTCAAAGCATCAGTACTTATGATTCCTGCTTCTTATGTTGTCACCAAGTCACTCATATCAGAATTGCAGGCACGTATAGGAGTTCTGATGTGGGTAATCAGAGCCATTCAGGACAACCTTTAAGTACCTGATGAGAGTTGATGATCTTCTTTATGTTTTTCATTTTTTTAGTCCCAACAGTCTGCTTCGTCATTAATTATTTTAAGATGTCGTTAGCAAATGATAGTTGACCCTGAGTGAGAGCTTGTATCACCTACGCAACTGACCTGCATGTACAGTTGAAAGGCAATTATCATACGATATGTTATGCCAAGTTTAGTATCTTTGCAGGGTCAGCTCTTTTTTTTGGATTTTCTTGCTTGGAGACTTACTCCATAAGTCTATTTTCAAAGAATTGTTACAAACATTAGAATTGAGAGGATTCATCTAGAAGGCGCTTTTGAATGAAAATGATCGAAATTAAACAATAGAATCAGTGATATAATAAAAAATATAATTTAGGATTTAAATGAAATAATTTGTTTTGTACTACATATTTAGAATAGGATACAATTAGATTTTTTTATGATTATTAATTAAGATTAGTGATTCAATATTGTTTAAAGATAAGATGATGAAGATCATTTTAGTCGTTGTGTCTACATCTGAAGAAAGTACAAGCATTCAGCTTTATTAATTACGAGATAAGGATGAGGCTTGGCAAAATACCTCAGTTTCAGTTCGGTTGAGTTCAACTCAACTTGAAGTTAATGAAACTGATTCAAACTGACCAAATTTTGAGTTGACTTTGGACTTTTTAAAGAATAATTGCAGTAACATGATGATGAACAATCTCAATAGCTCAGGATCTGATGGACATGCTGCGAAGAAAGTTCGCATCCGAGACAATCTCAATAGCTCAGGATCTGATGGACATGCTGCAAAAAAAGTTCGCATCCGAGAGCAGGAAGAGGACCCTCCGCCTCCTACACCGAATGCCCCTCCTAACCCACCAAGCTACAGTGCGGTGGTATCTGGTCAATCAGAACCGGGATCGGGAGGCAGAGACCTGGACTGGCCTGAGGAAGACGAAATTGAACTAATGGATGGGGACATTTCTATCATTCAAGGGGACTATGGCCTGAGACTTGAACTTTCACACACGTTCAAACAGAAACTCGATCAAACTTGGAAAAAAGTAGTGGTCATCAAATTGCTTGGCAGAAAAATCGGATTCAAAATGCTCAAGTCTCGATTAAGCTCACGATGGAAACCTAAAGGACCAATCAAAATGATTGATTTAGACAATGAATATTTCCTGATAAACTTCATGGAGGAAGAGGACTACATCCAAACTCTCACCCAAGGCCCTTGGATCATTGCCGGCCACGCCCTTTCTGTACAGCCTTGGTACTCGAAATTTTGTCCTTCCACAGGCAAAATCACCCATGTCATGATGACTTGGGTTCGCTTTCCTGAATTATCTGTTGTAACATCTCATCATCGATTGGAAGGATAAATTGGTCAATTATGACAGGCTAGTAAATTACATTGCATATTTTGATTGAGCATTTATTTGACCTCTAATTTTAGAGGAATGAGTAAATTGGCTCATGCTCATGTAGGTACATGCATTCATGACATTTTCCCGGCAAGTATTTGTGATTATGATGGGATTTGTGAATTTTGAGATAAAAGTGTTTGATTGTGAATTGGTTGAGAATTGTGGAACAATTGGGTCTGAATAGTAGAATTGGAAATGTTTTAGAGTGACCGTCAGTTGATAATGACCCTTAGGAATTTTTCGGGAAATTCGGGAGAAAAAGTCCAGACCAAAAAATCCTCCGAGTGGCGGACTAATTGACTGTATAGTATTGAATAACTGTCCAATGGTCATGGAAATTTAGAATTGTAATTTTAGAAATTAAAGTGTCGAGCCATTGAAATTTGGAGATGAATTGGACTGGGAATAAAACTGGAAAGAGAAAGAGATTTAAACGTATTGTGAGGAAAGAGACAAGAGGCTTAATTGTTTAACCTTTAAATACCTTATTTTTGAAATCTTGGCAGAAAACTTCTCCTTCCTCCTAGGGCACGATTCTTTCTCCTCTCCCTTCGATGATTTCGATCCCCCACCTTTGAGATTTTGCTTGCTCCTTCTTTATAGGTGAAGAACAACTAGAACCCTTGAGAGAGTGTTGATTTTTGAGAGCTCAGAAGCTCACCGTGGGTGTTGGAGAAAAGAGGAAAAGAATTGGAGGATTTTTTAGAATTGAAGATTTGAGCTTGATTTGGTAAGCAAATTGATTGTATGTTAGTTATTTATTAGTTAGATGCATTCATGGGTTTGATTGTGAAAGGTTGGGGTAGTTATGAGTGAATTATGGTTGAATTTTAGAGAGAGAAATGGCAAAAAATCGTTCAGAGAAGACGAGCCAGGACCGCACGTCGCGACGAAGGAATTATTGGACGTCGTGAAGAGCGTACACCGCGGCGAGCGTAGAGAAGGACGTTGCGATGAGCCCCTTCCACGTCGCGGTGAGCCCGAGTTTTTGCGCCGCAACGAGCCTTTCTGTGCGTCGCGGCGAGCCAATGAGTGACTTCGCGACGAGGGTTTTGAGTGGGCCCAATTTATAAATGTTATAATTGTAATATGATTGCTGAAATTGTATTTTGATCGAAATGTTTTTGGTATAAGAGTGGGCCCAAGTTGTTTACTGAATTCCGCACCCGCGATTGCTTTTAAAAATAAAAATGTCCTTTTGAGTTATTGAACTGTTTTGACTGCTCTAGCATACCACCCTAGTGAGGCACGGGCTCGGATATCACCATCGATATCGGGTTCGGGTCTTGCAAGAGTGGGATGCTACATCCGTAGCCCGCTATCACGTTGCAATCCTCACTACTCTTGGTAACTTAGTGGGACGAACTTTTAAAATCAATAGAAATACACAATATACTCACCAAGGAAAGTTTGCCTATGTTACTGTTGATCTGGACCTCAACTCTCTGCTAAAAGCCATCGTCGAACTGGACGGGGAGCCCATCAAGGTAGCCTATGAGGGGCTACCCCAAATCTGCTTCTCTTGTGGCCAGGTCGAACATGGAGCTCCGACCTATCCCTTCCAACCCGTCGCTCAACCCACAACAACTCCCACCGTCGATGGCCATTCAACGCCAACCGTACCTAAAAGGCACAAAGAGGCTCCTTCTGGTGACACCCGACAACAAGATCTCGGACCTTGGATGCAGGTGCAGAGGCACCAACGTAGACGCCCGCCCCTTCCAGCGTCGCTCCGACAAGCCAAGGGCAATCCCTCCGGCTAAGTGGGTCTCCAAGGCTCGCGATTCTCCGCCCTTACAGGCTTGGAGACGTTAGACCTCCCGATGGATACAACACAACGGTCGGCCTCTGTTCTCCACCTCGACTCCAACGCTGCGCAAACTAAGGGAACTGGGAGACCCAAAGCCCCCCACCTAACGTCTTCAAAGGACCTACGCACTAAACGTGTTTAAACCTAATTCAGAAACTTCCTTCCCAAACAACCCACAGACGACGCCGCACAACCCTTACCCACCCAAGGCCCAAACCCAGCTCTCTACCTGACCCGCCCAGCCTCAGGTCCATGATGGACAAGCCCTTCAAGCTAGGCTGAAGTAGTCCACCTCTATAATGGCCCAAAGCCCTCCTCCATCTCATGCAGCCCTTTTGATTTCGTCGCACACCAACGTTATAATCCATGACACTTCTATTTCATTGTCCATCCCAGTAGACTCGGGCTACCAGGATATGGAGGACAATACCAATGAACTTATTGACCCGGAAGCCTCGTACGAGTCCACTCAAACCTAAATTCTACCCTCGTCATAACTGCCAGAGTCGCGTATCGATCTAGCCCCAGTCCAAGAACCTTACATTGAGTCCGACATTCCGATGGGGGAGACTACATAGGCACCTCTGGTTATCCATGGCCAGATTAGAGTGAAAATTCAGTCATGGCCGACTAGCTACCCCTTCCTGCATATTCCTTATGTCTATGTTTATTTTCATTTGGAATTGCCAAAGGGCTGGAGGTCGGACCTTCAAACCTGTTATCAAAAATTACATCCGCATTCATAAACCGAAACTTGTTGTTTTGGTGGAACCCCACATTAGTGGCGTCCGAGCTTTGAAAGTCATTCGAAGTTTGGGTTTTGGCCATTCATTCAGGGTAGAAGCTGAGGCCTCCTCCAGAGGTATCTGGCTTATCTGGCAAGCTGATATTGCAGTTCGCATATTGATCGCTCATCGACAGTTTGTGCATGTCAATATCGAGTGGGATCACAAGTCTTTTGACTTTACGATCATATATGCGAACCCGACATACTCGTTACAAAAATTCTTATGGTATTATTTGCGACAAATCACTAGGTTCACTAATAAACCTTGGTTGCTAGGAGGGGACTTTAACGCGAAGCTGGGGAGCCTTGACAGACGTAGAGGCTCCCGTCACCACCCTATCGTTAACACGTCATTCAAAGACTGTGTGCACAGTTGTAACCTTCACGATCTAGGATTCTCCGGTCCTCGATTCACTTGACGGAGAGGCCAAATTTCAGCTAGACTTGATTGTTCCCTCGGTTCTAATAATTGGTTGTCGGCGTTCCTCGGTACTACGGTCACCCACCTTCCATTCCTGAAATCAGATCATCGGCCTATGCTCATTTCTCTCCACCATCGCACTAATCTTCCTCCTTTGATTAGACCTTTCAGATTTTAGTCAGCTTGGCTCACCCATCACGGCTTTAATCCAATTGTAGCCGATCATTGGCCACAATTGCATAATGATTTCAGTGGAGCGCTCCGATGGTTCTCGGATGCTTTACAGAACTGGAATTATCACAACTTTGAAAACATTTTCCACTGGAAGAAGCAACTCATGGTTCGTCTGGAGGGCCTCCAATTACGATTTGAGACTTTCGACTCGATCTTTCTCCGTGAGCTCGAGGAAGACCTCGCTCGGAATTAGAACAGGTGCTTCTTCAAGAAGAACTCTACTGGCATCAACAATCTAGAAGTCAATGGCTCATAAAGGGAGACAGGAATACTAAATACTACCATGCCATCACTCGAAACAGACAGCGACAAAGGCAATTTTCCTCTTTGAAAGATGAGAATGGCAATGTTTTGTCTAATTCAACAACTCTTAAACGGTTAACGCAGCAATACCTTGAGACCCTTTTATCGGGCTGATCACACTCTTCCTAACAACTGGCATCTTCCTGGAAAGTTCCCTTCTTTACCCCAACAAGCACAGGAGGAATTGAGCAGCCCTCCCAGTCCTACTGAAATTAAGGCAACATTTTTTAATATGGACCCCAACAAGGCCCCCGGGGTGGATGCGGTGAATAAGAGCTTTGGGAACAGGACCTTAATAGCACTGTTATGGTCCTTATACCCAAGATTTCGTCCCCCATGTCGATTACGTAGTTTCACCCTATCGCTTTATGTTTAATGTTGTATAAAGCCATTACTAAGGTCATCGTGCATCGACTCAAACCGTACCTCCATGATCTGATAGCCCTAACCTAATGCAGCTTTGTCCTTGGACGCTTCATTACGAATAATATCATCATCACTCAAAAGGTTATCCATTCCATGCTCAAGAAATCTGGTCAAAAAGGCTTTATGGCTTTAAAAGTAGATCTGGAAAAAGCGTACAATAGATTGTCATGGGCGTTCCTACAAGACACCCTAATCGATGTTGGACTTCCTGATTTGCTGATTACTCTCATCATGAAATGTGCGATCATTGTCTCCCTCCAAGTTAATTGGAATAGGGAACTCAATGACGCATTTAGCACCTCCCAAGGTATACGACAGGGTGACCCCATCTCCCCCTACCTCTTTGTCCTGCGTATGGAACGCCTCGGTCAATCCATCTCGCACAAGGTGTCACACGGCCGCTGGAAACCAATTCGTCTAAGCCGGCAAGGTCCCCCTCTATCCCATCTTTTCTTTGTTGATGACCGTCATAAAGACTATCTTACATACTTTCTATACTGCATCGGGACAACGCATCAATCAAGACAAATCTAGATGTTTCTTCCCCAAGAATGTTCCTCCTTCCCGGACTCACAGCTTAATTAGTGCTCTAGGGTTCAAGCAAACTAATGATCTTGGACGGTATTTTGGTGTCCCACTTCTGCATCAACGAGTTCGTCGTGGTACCTATCAAAAAATTCTTGATAAGGTTCAACAACGTCTATCTGGCTGGACGACCAGTCTCTTGTCTTTGGTTGGCCGTGTTACTTTGGCCAAATCTGTCATAGCTGCTCTCCTCAGTTATCTTATGCAGACGGTCTAGTTGCCCCATAGACTTTGTGATGAGTTGGATAAATTTACGTGCCAGTTTATTTGGCGCTCGTCCAATGGCAAACAGAGAGTCCATCTAGTCAATTGGGAGGAAATATGCAAACCTTTAGAGTTAGGTGGACTTGGCCTTCGAAAATTCATGAAATGAACGATGGTTTTCTAAGGAAATTAGGATGGACTATGCTCGCTAAACCTGAATCCTTATGGGTTACAGCCCTCTCTGCTAAATATAACGTTGATGTCACGAACATCCCCACCTATTTGGATGTTACTAGAGGCTCTATGGTCTGACGAGGCATTCAATCTACTTGGCCCCTAGTTCTGTAGGGCTTGAAGTGGATGATAGGAGATGGTCTTAGAACTTGATTTTGGTTAGACCCATGGATTTCGGGTACTGGACCCTTATCTCCCATACTTTAAGCCTGATCCTACACTCCATTCGCAACCTCAATGTCAGGCATTTTGTTACTTCGAAAGGTCACTGGCATTGGGATACTTTTGAATCCTATCTCCCAACGCCAATTTGCAGATTAATAGCAGGAACACTTCCACCTAAGCCATCTTTAGGGCCGGATAGGTTGATATGGGGCATCTCTAATTCTGGCCAATTCATTGTCGCTTCCACGTATACCATGAGCACGAGACATGATGAAACCTCGACCCATGGTATTTGGAAGGTCATTTAGAAGTGGAAGGGTCCGTCATACATTCGCTCCTTCCTCTGGCTTCTCGGCCACGACAGGCTACTCACAAATCAGCATCGGGTCTGGATGCAATGCACTACGGATGGCGCTTGTTATCATTGTAGCCAAGAGGAATCCTCGATGCACGTAGTTTACGACTGCACTATAGCACGACATGTGTGGAATACTTTCCCTCCACACTTAATTCCTGCAGATTTTTTCACTAAGCTACATCGGGAGTGGCTCCTCCACAACCTTCAACACCACCATCAAGTTCTCGGGCACGATTGGGCGACTCTTTTCAGAATTACTTACTAGTTCCTTTGACAATAGAGGAATAAGACCCTCTTCGAGGCTCAATTTACTTAGCATTGGCCTTCCTCACCTCGTTCCTTTGTTTTGTCTTATGCAGGTATTCTCCGCAATACAGTCAGGTGGCACAATTGTACGATTCCTACTGGACCCCCACCTCAACACGAGAGTCACATCGGCTGGCGCAAACCTCCCATAGGATGGATCAAGCTCAACACTAATGGAGCCTCCAAATGGTCCTCGTTTACCACCACATCAAGGGGTCTTCTACATGATAGTGTAGGACACTGGCTGGGTGGCTTCTCGTAAAACATTGGTTGGTGCTCGTCTATAGTCATGAAACTCTGGGGCGTTTATACTGGGATGACATTGACACAGAATTTGGGCCACCGTCGGATTGAACTTGAAATCGATTCTAAAGCGGTGTCTGATCTCCTCTCCTCTTCCGACCAGCGATCCGGGACGCCGAATCCGCTTGTTCGGAGCATTCATAGGCTATTCACCAAGAACTGGACTGTTGTTCATCGACATGTTTATCAAGAGAGCAACAGATGTGCCGACTGGCCAGCTAACTATGCCAGTCATTTTGATGTAGGTGTTACTTATTTTACTACCACACCCATTGGGTGCCACCTTATCCTGTTAGAGGATTTGTCAAAAAACTGTTTGCCTAGACTAATTGTGTAATTGTACTGTTCGTCTTCCTTTTAATTAAAAAAAGAATCTTTGAATCAGACTTAAGTTCAGGCTTGAGTTCCATGGTCCTCAGCCCGACATATTACATAAGTTATGTTCCAGTAGTGGGAGAATGTTATAAATTCTCTATTTAGTGGACAATAATTAATTATATTTTAACAGTTTTAATAAATTATTGGTTAAGTTACGTAAATTTGATCCGAATAAAAATAATAAAGTGACCCAATAAATGATCCAGATTGATGGGTTAAAGTTCAAGAGAAAAATAGACTTCAATTAGTGTGAAACAGACCCATCAGAAAACTATAGGTTAAGGTCTCATACAGTTGCTCATGTCATTCGTAAACGTAAAGTTACTCTGACCCATTTAGAGATTCACGTTTTGAGAAAACTATAGAAAGACGTTGGTCACTTCCTGGTGAGTAAATCTTATGAAGGTGACGATAGATTCACACTCGTTTCAGCCTTGAAAAGCTCTTTTGAATTTATGGAATTAAAATTGGGTATTTTTCTCATTTATTTGATTATTTCTCTTTCACATTCGATCTGGGACAAGTACTAAGGCTCATGTTATATGTTATTAGTGGTATCAGAGCGGTTATGTGATAAGGTGGTTAAAAACAATTTTTTATTTTTTCTCCATAAGATTTTCGGAGAGTAAAGCTCATTTTTTGGTTTTTTTTCTTGCTTATTGTTGCTTGAAAGCGATATACATGTGTTTAGCTTTCAAAAAAGGGTTGAAAATGAGCCTCGATGGCGAAGGAGACTGTGTGGTGCGTGTGACACATGCGCTCGATAGGTGGGCACTACTGTCTAACGTATTACACATGTTAGACAAAGGTTAACATGCATATGGACGAGGATGCGCCACATGTTGGCATATACTACGCTCACGCCAGATGATAAGGACGTGTGGGTGTGCATCTGGGTCTACACTACACGTGTTATACAGATCGATGGTATGTTGCAGTTGGTGCGTGCAACGAACTTGACATAAGGGAGATATTTGAGGTTTTTGTATTTTGTGTGGTAGGTTCAGTGTTGATAACATACGATAGTCACTTTGATTGAGATTTTTTTGCCATAAAAGTCTCAAATAAGGTTTACTGACAATGTTTTCAACAGTAGTATGTGATAGTTAGTTTGTGTATTCAAGTTTTTCATTTATTAATGGTACATTGTGATAGCAATATACCCATTCTTTATGGACTTTTTGGGTATTGATGAAAATGTAATCACCAAAGTGACCTTTCGAGTCAGTATTTCGAATTGTTCTACTTGCATGTTAGGGGATGTCTCTGGTATTATGTTTAGTTACTCTGCCCAAAAGTATTAGCCTTACATAAGATTTTAAGATATGCATAAAGGCATTAGATAAAGGAAAGTCATTACTTAAATGATCTAATCGCCCAAAGGTGGTAGTTTTATAAGAGTTAATGGTTTGTACTTTGATTGCTTTTATGTGGAGGTTTAATTGCATATATTTTGCATTAAGCCTAAATGTATTTTTTCATATGTGTGATGTGATTCTCGGTATAGGTACTATTTAATGGCTTTGATTATCACTATTATCCTTCATTTATGTTGATCTTTGCAATATCATCTTGCAGTCACCTTGTTGGTCAATAATCACAGTGTCATTATTGAAACCCTGATTGGTTTCAATATGAAGAAATGGATAAAGAATGTATTCAATGCAATGGAAATGACAGAAATTGATATGGTCATGCATACGAATAGGTCATCTCCACCTATATCTAAAAGCTGGAAAGCTCATAAAACAACCTATGAAATCTGGGATCGATCGAACAAAATATGTTGTATGATCATTAAGAGATCTATACCTGACTCTCTGCTAAGTGGACTTCCAGAGATAGATATAGTGAAGGAATTTCTTGATAATGTCTCCAAGAGGTAGATGGTCTCATCTAATGCTGAGATAAGTGCCTTGATAAAAGAATTATTCTCCATGAGGTATACTAGAAAAGGAGTGATGGAGTACATATCAAGAATGATCCATCTCTATAGTAGACTAAAGATGCTAAATATTTCTCTTTATAATGTCTGCATAGCTCAGTAGACTCTGAGCACACTCCCTCTAAAGCTTAGTAATCTGGTGACGACATATTATTCATTGGATAACGAATGGGATTTAAATGCTATGATTGCCTATTATGTTGCTAAGAAGGAGAAACTTAATATTGTTGCTTCTGTAGTCCTTAAAGCAACCAAAGGGAAAGCAAAGGTAAAGTCCACTAAGTTCAAAAGTAAAAATTCTAAATCTTCTCCACATGTTGATGCTAGTCAATCCAATACTGGTAAAGGTGTTGTGGACATAAAGAAGCCAATAATATAAGGCCTGGAAGAAAAGACCAAAAAAATTAGGTAACTCTTTGGCTTATCAATTCATGAATCCAATTGTGTTATAGCCATATCCAGCTTTTAGTGGTTAGATGGTGGAGCATCTAATTAAGTTGCTTCCATTATGCAGGGGTTATGTCCAGCTTAGCTAATGTTGGTCAATCCAGTCTTAGTAAAAGTCCTATGGGTATAAAGAAGCCATCAATATAAGGCTTGGAAGGAAAGACAAAAACCGTCAGGTAACTCCTTGGCTTATCAATTCATGAATCCAATTATGCTATAACCAATTCCGGCTTTGGTGATTAAATGGTGGAGCATGTAATTGAGTTGCTTCCATGATGCAAGGGCTCATGTCCAGGATAAAGTTAACTAAAGAGGGCGAGAAAACTGATGGTTATCAATAATGAAGAAGCAGATGTAATATATATAGGAAATGTATGTTCTGAACCTTGTTGCAAGATTCATTTTGGTTTTACACGACACATTTTATATTTGATATTTGTATCAATTTTGGAAAAATAAAGTTATATTTTTTTAATTAATGCTTTTGTTGTACAATTATCGTTTAATACAAAACATATTGGAACAATTTTATTGTAACATCCCATCCCTGATGGGAAGGGTAAATTGGTCAATTGGGACAGGCTAGTAATTTGCATTGCATATTTTGATTGAGCATTTATTTGGTCTCTAATTTTAGAGGAATGAGTCAATTGGCGCATGCACATATAGGTACATACATTTCTGACATTCCCGGCATTTAATTGTGAAAATGACATGATTTATGATTTATTGGGAACTATGGAATATTTAGGTCTGAATAGTTGAATTGGAAATGTTTTAGAATGACCGTCAGTTGATAATGACCCTTAGTAAATATTTCTGATAATTTTGGGAGTAAATGTCCGGACCGGAAATTTTCTGAGTGACGGACATATTGACTGTATAGTACTGACATAATTGTCCAATGACAATGGGAAATTTAGATTTATGACTTTCGGAATGAAAATGTCGAGCCATTGAAATTGGGGATAACCTAGACCAGAAATGAAATTGGAAAGAAAATGAGCC
>JANJEY010000003.1:56642263-56653220 GCA_024703695.1 Erythroxylum cataractarum | reverse complement strand
CCACCCAGTGACCCTCACCAGGATCCGATTGGTATCTGCTCGTAACACTTAGAGCATATGATACATCGGGTCTCGTAGTACATATTATTGCAACTTTATTGATGCGATACACATGGTTAGTGTACGACCGCCTTATATTTCTGAGGGCATATGAAGTTGTTGGCAGGAGTACTAGACGCCACCCGAAGTAATGTTCATATCAGGGCATAACTCGACCAATAGACGTAGAGGCCCAAGGGGAGACAATCTTTCCGTTCATACGGGAGGATCAATTACTCGCTACAAGAATGCAGAGGGACTTGTAAGTATCTTACTATTACACTTATATTCTAATTTTTTACTTTGCTATTTTTCAATTTAAATTGATGTATGAATGTTATGATGATAGATAATGATCATGATATAAATGTCTGGTACCATATATGAATGTGGTGAGTTATTTTCTTTGTTTAACATGGGGCAATATCTTAGATATAGAGGAGACTTTGCTGAAATTTTTATAAATTCTAGTTTAACTTGGAACATTTTATTGTTATGCAGAAAAAATCTATGTGAATAAGGCCTACACCTCGTTAATTGTTTTTGCATACTCACACTAAGAAGCATGATGGTATGACATTCGTTAACAGTCGATATAGAGAACTGAATGTATGTGAAATTTATGCTTTAATATTCAATTTATGCTTTAATATTCATTCTTAATAATTATCACTTACTAATATAAACATTGCCTCCTAATAGGATCAAATATAAGAAATAATTCAGCAAGAGTCTCAGGGAGAGCAAGCTGTTGATGAGAGTCAGGGACATTTTGATGTAGTAGGTGGTAGGGACAGTTGTGGAAGGATCTTCGGATTAGACTCATTTGTGAACACATGTTATTCGCAATCCTCCACATCTAGTACAACAACATCTACTAGACAATCACAAACTAATCAAGTCAATCAGTTTCAAACCACAGTGGACACATTGATGGATGTCATAGTTCAGCTCAGACATGAGGTGGATGAGTTGAAAGCGAGGGGTAAGACCTCAGAGGATTGACAGACGATAGAGTACATGACTAAGCTCCAAAATGACATAGAGCAATTGAAGGGGAGGGGTAGAGACTCAGACCATCCACGCTCACCAAGACAATAGGGATTGTTGTAATCATTTGGTTTAAATTTATGTAGAATTGAATGTTTTTATTATCAATGAAGAAATTTTTTCCTTTATATGATCGATTAATTTTCTATTTAAACAAATTAACTATATAAAAATTAAAAAAAAACAATGCATAGATAATTTATAACTATTGAAATTATCCAAATCAAATTTAATATCGAGATTTTAAAAAAGAAAATACTTACATGAGAATTGAACAAGGGTGTGTTTTTTAGTTACCAACGGTTTCTGCTAAAACAGTCGATAAGTGAACAGATATTTACCAACGATTTCTGCTAAACCGTCGATAAATATTGAGGAATTTTACGGACGGAAGCTTGCTTTCCGCCCTTATTTTGACCGATATTAGTGACGATTGTTGAAAAACCATCAATATATGCTAACATTTTTTATGAACATTCGCCGACGGTTTATAATTTTCCGTCAGTGTAGATTTTAATGGAATCAATTTTTTCTATCGGTAAAGTCTCAGATGGAACGAAAATTTTGTCGGTAATTTACTGAGCATTTAGAATTTTAGGGACAAAATTTGTCGTCGGTAAAAACCGTTGGAAAATTAAATTATCGACAAAAAGTTAACGTGTTCCGAGTTCCGTTAATAATTTCTGCCAGTAATCATACTTTTTTCTGCAGTGTAGTAAAGAACACTAGCAGACTTCAAAAGTAATGTAATTAGTATAAAAGAGCCTACCTATAATAATCCAGAAGCATAGGTATAGCTCGTTCTTCAACTTACTTATTAATTTTTTTTACGATTCTTTCAACATGTACTTGTATTTTTTTAAATAATTTTTAAATTCTACGACTCACACACTTAACCTCCTTTTTATCTTATTTTGATTTGTTTAATTGATTGTTCATAAAATTTTCACATTTGATTAAATTTGGCATAATCAATATTGACATTCTTAACATATTGATCATGACTTGCGCTATTATTGAATTGACAAATTAGGTCTAATCACCGCTAATGTAATTAAAATTGTATTCAGAAGACGTCTAATCTAATAACCATTGATGTAATTAAATAGCTATCTTTATAAATATATGCGGTCAAAATCTTCATTTCTAATAGTAGCTACGATGACTGTGGCCATTAGGAAGTCTTAGAATTTTGAAACTTTTATACGCCTGAAATATCAGTTAGGATTTTCTGTTCAAGATTACTCTATCCTATTATGTTTATTGAATCTCAGTCATTTATTTATGTAGGTCCTATGTTTATTTATATGAGTTTTGTGTAAATCCCGTATAAATAAATGGTTAAAATTTAAATGAATAGAACATAGTAGAGTAATCTTGGACAAAAATCCGGAATCTTAAAAGTTACTTATCCATCTCAAGAAAACTTAGGTAAGACTTTAAATATGTATGCATTAATGCAACTTTTAGATCGTATTAAGCAACACCGAGCATAAACAAGAGAGGCTACATAAACACTTGATCGCAGTATTCATTCCACACACATTTAGCTACTATTTAGGCCATTGGATACAGAACCTTCCTCTACTTTTCTCCAACCATTGGCATCCTTTTTATTCGCTTCTGATTCCTTCGCTGTGTCATACGATGCATGCAACCCAAACAAGAAATAGTATACCAGTAAAACGCCTGTCCACCCAGCAAACCTTCCGAATGATGCTTTATTTATCGACCCCAGCAAGAAAATGTTGATCAGAATCGAAGCAGAAGGTAACCATGGCACCAATGGCACACCCCACAGCTTTGGTTCTCTCGCTTGTGGCACAAAAACTTGAAGTCCCAAAGTAGCCAAGAACCATATCGGCACGGTTATCACATACCCTATCCAATCATTTCCAGCTACACCCCAATAAACAGCAGTAGCTATTGACGATCCGAGAATGATCAAAATGCACACAATGAGTTTAGCCCGATTCGCAGGGGTTGTTACGTCAGTGACATAATATCGACGTACAAGAAGAGCCAGGGCCACAAGCATGAAGATAAACAACGTTGAAATAGACAACAAGTCGGCCAAAATATGAAGCTTGGTAAAGAAAGCAATAATAGCTGTAGCAGTGAGCATAACAACCGTGGCGTTGATCGGAGTTCCAGTCTTTGCATTAACGTGAGCCAACCAAGGAGGCATCATATGAGTTCTCGCAATGTGTGTAAGGTACCGAGCTTGACCCACCGCCGACACCAGCAAAACCGTCGTCATACCCTTTAAAGCACCAGCGGCGACGATGTACTTAGCCCAACCCCAGCCAACCTGCTCAAACGCAACGGAGAAAGGGGCGTCACCATCAATCGTGTTGTAGGGAACCATCAAACATAATGTAACAGCCATCAAGCAGTAGGCAAATGTGGTTATGGTCATGGACCCAACAAGCCCAATTGGGATGTCTTTAGCAGGGTTTTTGGTCTCTTCAGCCATTGTAGACACAGCGTCGAAACCAACGTAAGCGAAGAAGAGTACGGCTGCTGAGACAAAAATCCCACGTGCTTCAAATGGAGCAAATGGCGTGTAGTTGCTTGCGTTGGCTTTTGTGAGACCAGCAATGATGATGAACAAAATGACGATGACATGGAAGATGGAGGCTATGTAGTTGAAGCGGGACGAGCCTTTTGTGCTGAGAACTGCGAGAATGCACGTGGCCGACACCACGCCAACGGCTATGGGGTCAAGGTGTCCATAATCGTCCGGGAGGCTGTGGACTATTATGCGGAACTGGTCAGGTTTGTGGTTGCAGAGGGTGGCGAAGTAGGAGGTCCATGACCTTGATACGGCGGCGCCGCCGATGACATATTCGAGGAGGATGTTGCCAGCGGCGATGAAGGCCATGAAGTCTCCTAGCTCTACTCTGAGGTACGCAAATGAGCCTCCTGAAAGTAAAAAACAAATTAGTTAGAAATCATTAATCCTAACTTTTCGCATAAACGAGGATCACAACATTATTGAATAGTGTTTTGTTGAGCAAAGATGTCAGCTTCAACGCCCACAATTACAATCACTCTCACTCTTAAGTGTCGTATTAAAGGGAGAAGATTCATCGATTTTATTTTGTCCAATAAATTTTAACTATTTATTTATACAGGATCTACATTTATTTATACAAAATTCACATAAGATTTACATAAATAAATAACTGAGATTTATTAGACACAATAAAATATCATCTAATTTTATGGTGTATTATTATATCCAGTAAATTTTAACTATTTATTTATACAAGACTTATATTTATTTATACAAAACTCATACAAGATTTACATAAATAAATAACTGAGATTTACTAGATACAATAAAATACCATAAAATTGATCCGAAGAGTCCGTATTAAAAGTCTTCGTCAAGTCCGTCTTCTTATTCTATATGAAAATCTGAGGTAAAAAATACCGTTCATAGAATATCAGTACACTTGTGGTTTCAGTCAATGTAAAACTGTGAGCTACCTACTGCCCTGAACCTAGAACGGATTCAGACATTAAATACGTTATCATTATCATCTAACACTGTTCAGAGATTTCAAAGTTATGAGGCATATTTTCTGATAAAAAAAAGGCAAGGGCGTTTGAAAACTATACGAGGGTGCATTTAATTTGATTTGATATTACCTGCAACGGGAATTTCGACGGCGAACTCGGTGTAACAAAAGACAGAGAGCATGGCGGAGATTCCTGAGACCACGTAAGACAGAACGACGGCGGGGCCGGCGTGGTTACGTGCCTCCAACCCCGTGAGAACAAAGATGCCGGAGCCAATGACGGCGCCGATTCCGAACCATATCAAGTCCCACCAATTCAAGTTCTTCTTCATGTCATGTTCACTCCGAGCTCTTATCTCAGTCAGCTCCGTCGAGTCCATGGACCGTGTAAAAACCCGGTCTGTGAACCTCATTGGAGTCTCTCTCAGCGCTCTGGCATAGTTTCCCCAGCTCTTAAACGACTCCTCCGGTAGAAAATCGCTCTTTGTGCACGAACACCCTCTCCTCTTCACCCCATCGTCTCCTCCAACGACCCCTCCTCCCATTCTGGTTCCCATAAACGTTAAGTCAAAACAGAGAAAAACCAGATAATATATGTCATGAGGAAAAAAAAAAAAGATACCCTTTTACTCCAAACAAATGAAGTGTACGAAGAAGTAATTGTCACCGGACTCGATTAAGGATTACACGCGCTCTTAAAGGATCAAGAAGCTGAAACAAAAGTAAGAAGGTAATCTGTCGAAGCAGCTCAGAGAATATACAAGTTTTCTATTACTAAACGAGATCGACTAGGAGCCAAAGTTCCTTGTTCGGCAGTTGATGCCAAAATACAAAGCCTCTCATTCGTGAGGCTGTGTGTAAAATCAAAATGGAGAATATAAAAGAGATAGATACAAGATGTAACCTGCAAGCCAACCGTTTACGCTATCCTATAAAAGAAAGTGACTGACTGATATACTCCAATGACTACTGGTATAATCCAAAAGACGCTATGTTACAGTATTTATTTAAAACACAAAAATTTGGGTACACCGAAGAGTGAGCAAGGAAAAGATACAAGCAGATCAGGGGGCGGACTTACTTGAGACCTGAGAGGTAACCCAGGGAAGTTACCCGGACACTGGACGTTTCCGACGAAGGGTGGTGATCACGAGAATTGGATTTGGTAGTCAGTAATGGGAGAACACATATAATATAAGAGAGAAGGAAGGAAAGTCCGTTTTAGGGACAGAAGGAACAAAGACGAAGAAATTGGGAAGGTGAGACTTTGGAGATTCCTGGGTAATGTGTTTATTTATGGTAAACAAAAGCTTAATTGAGTATAGCCAGGTAGGCATGAGTATGCAATGTAATACCAATAACATATACGTGAACTTAAAAGGTGTTATTGGTTAATTTATTACAACCAATCAAGATCATTTTCTGCCATTCAAAGCATTAGAATTAGAATTGCATTCTGAATCCAGCCTGTCTCCTAAATTTAGATTTAGTTATAAATTTTTTTAATAATCTAACTTCTCGTATAGATTAATTTAATGGGTCAATTTTTATTAATTAATAAATTACTATAAATAATTTCTTTTTAATTAAATTTTAAAATTTAAAGATAGTCTCGTTTTAATTATATTACAAATTCTTTAATTTTATTCAATTGGTAGTCGATTTTATGACAATCTAATATTAATTGAACTTTTTAAATCTACATCTTTTATTTTACCTTTTTAATTTTCAATCGGATTTTAAAATTATTAGTATTTATTGATAACTATAAACTCACGGTTGTTTCTACTGTCATCGTCTTAAATGTATTTAATTTATTTACCCATGTGATCTATCCAAAGGGTCTAAATCTGATCCTATTATTAATTATTGCGCCGAAGATGGCATTCTCCGGCTTATTGTAAATATAAGTGTTTTGAAATTCAGACTTATCATCGAACCGAAGGTCTTATTAATTATCAGTTTGATCGGCATCAGTCGAATCAGTATAACGTCATAATTATGCAATAATTATATTTAATTATATATAATATTAAAAATATTAAAAAATATAAAAAATATATACCAAAAAATAAAAAATAAAAAATTTATTGAACCAATGGTTGAACTAGTCCGATTTGACTGATCTGATAGATCAATTGATCGATTTTAACCGATTCTTATTGATTTAATTGAGAACCGATTTTAAAAAATAAATCAGATCAAATAATTAACCGATCACCAGTCGAACGATCAGATCGATCGATCTGATTCGATTTTTAAAACAGAGGTAAATATGTTCCACATATAGGACGTTGCCATGGTGGATCCATTTTGTCCACGAGTGTGAACAATGAGAGGTCTATCGGAGAATTTTCAAAAGCATGGAGTTAACACACAATGGCTGCCGACAACATTGACTTTTCCTTTGATTTCCTCTTTGGCATGCAACCACCCAAAAAAGCTGCGCAAGAGCCATAAGAATTTGACTACTGTGGAAACTCTTTGGCCTCTAAGTCGTGGTTTACAACCATTTTAATAAACTTCCCAAAAAAAAAAGAAAAGAACTTCTGAAAGACAGCATAGAATAGCAGACCCAAATGATGAAACAAGATCAAAAAGAAGGCTTTCAAACAGCTTGACTTGATTTACTGACGGCATTGGTGATATCGTAGGAAGGGGAATGACGACAAGCATGAAGAGATGAACAGTGTGGAAATGGAAACAAAGTAAGACGGTTGGCACAACATGAAAAATGCGATCAGGCCGGTGGCTGTGGGGAGTCCCTGTCTTTACATGGACCTGAGCTAATCATGAAGGCATCAAATGAGTCCTACCGAACTGACCACAGCCGAAACGACCAAAGCAGCGGTCATTTGGTTCAATGCACTGTTGCAGAAGTGTACCTGGCCCAACTTATAGCCTCCAATGCAACAAAGAATGGTGCATCTCCCTCCACCATCTCGTATGTTACCGTTAGGGTCAATGCTAGGGCAATCACACAGACACCAATGTAATTATTGCCATCCAGCCCTCATGTCTCGACCCTGGTTTTCTGTTTCTTCAGCCATTGTTGAAACAGCACCAAATCCAACATATACGGCTGCACATACCCAAAAAGCCACGAACACCATATTTTATTATGGCCCCAATTGAAAGGAAAGAATCCTTAAATAAAACTAAATCACAGGCTTCTTTTGTGATTAGCTCACAGTTTTAGTGACATGAAAGTTACTATCGAACGATGATAAAGAGGTGGGAACAACCCTTCATAATTACTTTTGGAAAAAATTATGTGGCTAACAACAAGAGAAAAGCTTTATTTAATGTCATCTACTGTCTAAAAGGCGACATGTGGGGTGAATAGATCAGTACGTGAATCTAATAGCATTTTACTTTCAAGAACAGTTATGAAGTTGACGTAAACAATGCAACTCTAAAAAAATACAAGCCAGGTACTGCGAGTTCACTCAATCTCCATGTGAACAAGTCGAGCATTTAGCTCTCAGAGTCGGAGTCACGATCATGTGACAGCTAAAGTCAACCACAAAGCTGCAAAGGGTCTGTTTTAAGTCTCTCGCGGCTTATATCTAGTTAGTGCTGTTTGACATTTCGTCCAATGCTTCAAGCTTGGAATTTAATGACGAAAGGGTAGTGCTCATAAATAATAGTATGCTCTTGACTATTCAGTAGACGCCAAAGCAACCAATTACAATGTTCCATCAGTCGAGGCTTGACACCGTCACAGCCTATCCAGTAAGCTCGTCGGCGGTGTCAACTGTCAAGAGATAGCTTCCTCTGGCACCAAAACTTTCACTTCCTATCCTAGGCTTCATACAAGCACATTCAGAGCTTAGATGGCTTTCAAGAATTGGATTTTTTGGTAAACACCTGAGGTCCTAAATGGCGGACGACCCCACCATAAGCAAAGAGTTGTGCTCTAAATATACAGTTGGACTTCCGAGCTTTTAGGATAACGAATAATATTAGCGGAACCTAATAGGTTAGTGTGAGTAGATTAACACTCTTATCTTTCAATCAGAGATCTCGAGTTTGAGTACTAGGAATGAAGAAATCTGTTTGGCCAGTACTTTACTCCTTACAAGCTAACTTGGTATTAACGGAACCTGAGAGTGGATGACTTAAATACCCCTTCTCATAATTAGTATTAGTAACATCCCATGGTTAACCAAAAAAAATAATATTAAAGGAGAAATGAAGATAAGGTTTGACTTCAGAGACCATCTACGCCTAAGGAGCGAGTTTCATCGATTCCATCGTCATGCTCCCGTAAACAAGGGCGAAAAGGATCATAGACTTTGAAAGGTCTCTTCTCCAACAGTTGGAGACAATGAAAGGGAACGATTTGTTTTTGCTTGTTTGGGAATGCAAACATGAATATCAATTGCAAAGACACTTGATTTATTAACTCCAGAGGTCCAAATCTCGCTTACCACAACCTCAGGCAAAGTTACTAAGAAAAGAAAATGATTTGTTTGGTATGAAAACAAGAAATTAAGGAGTAAAAAGAAAGGTTTAGCTGATTGGAATATGACAAAGTGGGCGCTTTCGCACTGAGGATTGATCTTTTATCATTTACTAATTATTCTAATGGCCGCATCCGTTCTATATTTGTTAAAACGAACCTTTTGTTATTGTTATCACTTTCATTAAAGTCAAAGTTCAAACAAACTTTGCTAGTAAATGCTATACCTCCATATCCTCTATGAAGTCTAATAATACAATCGTAATAAGTCTGAAACCTTTAGTTAAGAAGATAGACAAATTTGCAAGACGATACCAGCACGTGAAGCTATTTTTATCTAACCATGTGAACAGAATTTCAGCCGCATATCCTCATCTTTGCGTGTTGTTGTAGGAAAGGAGGAGAGGGCTATTTATTATTGTATACCCACTTCTCATCCTGAAGTAAACCGTTTTTGTCTAAACCAAAACTAGCTCTGTTACTAATTTGATTTAACGTGTGCATGCAAGCTAGGTTTCAGATTTAATGTTTCCTCGCCTCTTTTTCTCTTTAAATCAGACATTCACAAGTAATGCATGAACAATAAATAATCCTACGTGCCTACAAATCTGCGAGGGGATTAATCACTGGGTCCGCCGGTGGATACCTTGATCAGAGACCTAAAAAATAAATAGTCCTACAATCCGCCCTAATTTACGGAAAACGCGTTTTGCACATTTCAAAGGTTGAAGCAAATTATTTGTTTGCTTTCACCGTATAATCATGTCTTAACTGTAGTTGGTCATTAAGTAAGGAATTGAATCTCGGCCAACTTTGTGAAAGAAGGCAAATGATGATGTTGAAACTCTCAAGGAACTATTTCACAATCAGCTCATTTCTTCCCGGGCTAAACCAAAACACCCAACAGCTAATAGCCCCCTCTCTTTCCTATCTGTGATACCTGCATTACAGTCAACAGGACTCACAGATTCATCCCGACTGTTTCGTTCGGTGTACCAAATGTCAAAATATGCCATCATATAGAATTGGCAAGCCTTGCACCAGTAGTAATTTTGTATCTAAGAAAATCGTCCCTGCAGAAAATAACGCCTCAGAAGCCTGTGATTTGATGTATATAACTGCTCAAGTTCGTGCTTCATTTCGCCCAGAATAATCTTAAATGAACTCAACGGTATCTCTGACTTCAAGAACATGACAAAATGATTTCAATCTGATGTCAACACCTGAAAATTTAACGCCAGTTGTGTACAACTCAAATGCACATCCCAAAAGGGCTGTACATTTCTATCTTGACCAAAATCTGAACAAGAAAATGCCAATCTTTGCATAATTGGCACTTAAAAGAATGAGTGACACTTACCACTACAAAAATTGTGAACCTTGAAATATATGAACAAAAAGGAATTACCGTCTAAAAAGCAGGTTGCTGGCTACTAAGTGAATAAAGTTACAACATCTCTACGGTATCCTCTTACAATCAACATTCTTGGCACATTCTCTACTAACAAATCCATGTACTCCATGTAGAAGTAGGCTGGGTGGTTTACTGGTGGCGGTGGTAAACTCACAAGTACAACTGCAGCCATTCTGGAGTATCTTAATATAGATGAATTAAGCTTCAAGGTTGTGTAGAGAAACTTTTCCACCTGTTGCTCATTCAAATCCACAGGTTTTCCATCAGCCATTAGCATAGTAGTCTCATCCGCCTGAGCTCTCTCTTTCATCTGAGCTATGTAGTTAGAGATTCGCTGCTGAGCAGCAGTGAATGCTTCTAGCGACTCTTCTTGTTGGGATGCACCCTCTACTTGCACATCCCATGACTTCATTGAGATCACTATCACTTCAGCTTGCATCCTAAGATCATACAGAAATTTCT
>JANJEY010000003.1:56567345-56589195 GCA_024703695.1 Erythroxylum cataractarum | reverse complement strand
TTCTAGATATTTTATTATTATCAAAACATAAAGGGATTTAATTTGTCAACCACCATTGGTCCAACACCACCCCAAGGGATAAATCCAATAGGGTGCAAATGGGTTTTCAAGAAGAAAACTGATGTGGAGCGTAATGTAGTTACCCATAAAGCTAGGCTTGTAGCTAAAGAATATCATCAAAGGCAAGGTGTTGACTATGACGAAACGTTTAGCCTAGTAGCTATGCTTAAATCCATTAGGATACTCCTAGCCATTGATGCTTATTATGATTATGAGATATGAAAAATGGATGTGAAGACGGTTTTCTTTAATGGAAACCTAACTGAGGATGTATATATGACACAACCTGATGGTTTCATATCCATGAATGGAGAAAAGGTAAGCAAGTTTTAGAAATCCATTTATGGATTGAAACAAGCATCCAGGAGTTGAAATACCCGATTTGATGAGACAATCGAAGAGTTTGGTTTCTCACAAATTTCGGATGAGTCGTGTGTGTATAAGAAGGTTAGTAGGAGTGTGATCATGTTCCTTATACTGTATGTAGATGACATATTGCTAATAGGAAACAATGTCTTAGCTTTGCAATAAGTCGAAATTTGGTTAGCTAAGAACTTCTCTATAAAATATTTGGAGAAGCAACTTATATTTTGGGGATAATGATCTATAGAGATAGATCTAAGAGGTTGCTTAGTCTTTCTCAGTTTATATACATAGACAAGATGTTAAAGAGGTTTAGGATGGAGCAGTCGAAGAGAAGTTATCTTCCCATGGTATATGGGATTACACTCTCTACATTTATGTGCCCAAAGACCCAAGATGAGAGCACTCACAAGGTTTGATTCCTTATGCTTCGGCTATAGGATCAATCATATACGCTATGTTATATGCTAGACTCGATGTATCATATGCTCTAAGTGTTATGAACAGATATCAGTCAAACCCTGGTGAGGGTCATTAGGTGGCTTTTAAGAATATCCTTAAGTATTTAAGAAGAGCTAAGGATGTATTTTGGTATATGGAGAAGGTGATCATGTGGTAAGCAGGTATACTGATGCCAGTTTCCAATCCGATAGGGATGACTCCAGATTCCAGTCTAAATATGTATTCATCCTGAGTGGTTGTGTAGTCAATTGGAAAAATTCTAAACAAGAGACGACTGTAGATTCAACAACAGAGGCGGAGTACATTGTAGCTTTAGAAGCGACAAAGGAAGCAATTTGGATCAAGAAGTTCATCATAAAACTTGGCGTGGTTCCGAGCATCATTGACCCAGTGTAGTTGTATTGTGACAACAATGGAGCTATAGCGCAGGTGAAGGAATCAAGGTCTCATCAGAATTCCAAACATATACTCAGGCGCTACCATTTGATTAGAAATATCATTGGTAGAAATGATGTTAAGATAGAGAGAGTTCCCACCGATCATAATATAGATGATCCATTGACTAAACCTATTTCTTAAAAGAGTTTTATGTCACATATACACGCCTATGGTATTAGATATCATAGCGATTGACTTTAGTGCAAGTAGGAGTTTGTTAGAAAAGTGCTCTAAAGGCAATCATCTTTAGCACTTATTTTACAAATCATTTTATGATTAACAAAGACATTTTTTGTTATTCCAATGTTGATACATTTATGGATTTGATGTTGATCTTAAATTGATTTAATGAAATCCTTGATACAAAACATAGCATGGAGGAAATCATGATGAGATCATGATAATGATATTCCTTTCATGTGTAATTATGTTAGTATCTAAATTTTCCCTAGTCATAGGATTAATAAGATGGGATATCATTAATCCGGATAGACTAGCACATTTTATACTCCTTGACTGGATCAAGTAGTAGATCTTATAAGCTATAGACATAAGTTGTTTAGAGTTAACATATGGATGCTTACTAATGGTAATAAGTGCATTGGATTGACCTACTATGAGACAATTGTATGGATATTCTATTTCAGTGTCAATGATGGTCTCATCATAATAATGGTGTAAATATCCTTTAACTTGAGGTACTCAAGGATATCTCCAATACTGATCCTATGCTTTGACTCCATTCATTAGTGCCTTTCAAGGGTTACTCATAAGGTCGTGATTAGATATAGCTTGAGGTATTCGGAGATAATTTAGTAGCCAATAAAGGATTCACCACTCTTAATAGAAGGAGATGATACCCACAGCTTCTTATCGGGGTCATTACTCAGGAATCTTTGACCAGAACAAATATATGTCATGAAGAGAGTCTTCAATGATATATAGAATAATGAGATCCTCAGGACAAGATCTAATATCACTTGGACTATATGTGATGTAATTAGTCTAGTGGGAGTTGACACTTTGATCATACTCTAAACCAAGTGGGATATAGATGATAAAAGGATGAATTACATGGCAACACTGCATATGAAAGGGTTCATAGTTAAACCACTGACTTTCTGGTCAATTGGAGGTTATGACATGTTGTTAGATATTGCTCTTGACTTACTTGAATTAAGTGTTAATTCAAGTGACCAAAATAACCAAGAACATAATAGGTCACACACATAGGAGATCCGAAGGATCAGTAAAATGTTCTTGAATGGTGATTCAAGATATGAGAGAGTGTTTCGGGATTGTATCGTGATGTGATCATGGTAGAAAACCTTACATGGAATGGATTACAAACAGGTCTTATTTGTTGCCAATTTGGCCATTAACTTCCCAAACTTCCATTAATGCATGCTATTCATGGTCATTACCTTCCCAAACTTCCATTAATGCATGTTATTCATAGTCATTAACTTCCTATAACTTCCATTAATGCATGTTATTCATGACCATTAACTTCCCATAGCTTTTCATTAATGATGGGAGTTATGGGAGACCAAAGAGGACAGAAAATAATCATCATTTTAGTGCATCTTGTGTAAGACATAAGAAAAAGAAAGGTTCTTTCTCATATACACACTCTTTTTATCTCTAACTCTCACAAGAGTTCTTGTCTTTACTAGCACAAAGAAAGAACTCTAGCCATCTCCTAGTGAGGTTTCATCCTTCTATCTTCATATGGATTTTCATTAGAGACGATCTATATTGATCGTTATAGTTTACGACAACCCAATGCGAAGAAGATTAAAGAATGAAGGAGATTGTCAGAAATGTATGTAAACATATTACATTTCATGTTTTTGTTTTCTATATCTATATGCATGAGTAGATATGGTTTTTGAGGTTTTGTCTTATTTTTCACTGTGTATAGTTGATATATATTATGTATGAGATGTGTGATCGAAACCTTATAAATACTTCAGCATATACAGAGATACACACTATAATTTAAGCAAACATAATGTTTAAAAAAGGATAATAAATTAATTAATAATAAAAGTTACAAAAATACATTTCAAGTCAATCGTAAACTTAACAAAATCAACATGCTCCTAAATCAACATCTAGCAACAATGTAACTAAACTAAGACACTAAAGATAAGAAGAATTAGAAGTAACTAACAATTATTCAGTAATGTAAGCCGTCGTCTCATGTATAAGTTGTTGCATAGACTTAGACTTCCGTTTACCTTGGAATTCTCACAAGTTATATCCTTACAGATAAGATAGATGGTAATATTGAAAGAGATTTAGAATTTGGGAAACTCCACTTTGCATTTTCAATTCAAACCAATAAACCAATTAACTGATAAAATGAAGTTTCCAGAGAAAGTGTTGGAAACAATAAGAATAAAGAGAAAGAAAAAAAAAATGAAAGAACGAAGAGAAAGAGAAGACAGAGAAGCTCTTGCGTATTGAATATGAAAATTAGGAACCATACATTTATAATCACCCAATAACCATTTTATTTATTGTAAAAAAATGAATTGATTAATCAAGTAGCTAAACTACTTAGGCTATATACATGGCTTTTGTATACTTCATCACTCCCCCTCAAACTGAGGAAGGAAAGGATTTGTCATTCCTAACTTATCCAAGAGACTGAGTTGTTTTATAAGTATGTCTGCTAGTTGAAGGTGGGAAGGCATATAACATGTTTGTACTTCATAAGCCAGAATCGAGACAATCAACCTTAACGTACTTTGTGTACTTGTGGAATACATGATTTGAAGTAATGTGCATAGCTACCATGTTGTCACAATAAAGAGTGACAGGTGTAAGGTGATAAACATTTAAGTATGCCAAAAGCTAAAGGAGCCAAGTGATTTCATAGCATGCAGTAGCTATGGAGCGATACTCAGCTTTTACTGATGAACGTACAACCACTATCTGTTTCTTGGCTTTCCATAAGACAAGTGAATGGTCCAACATTGTAGCGTCCCCTTATCGCAGGGTACACACTAGGATGCCCGAAGGTCATTCCGGCACATATCCTACTATAAGGGCACGCTACATTCTATCACTACAATCACTTCATATGGCATGGTATCATAGTTCACTTATAAAGTATCATAGGAAAAGAACAATATTTTAAAAGCCAACTTTTTCCTCAATTCATTTCATAACAACCCGATTGTCTACATTGTGACTTTAAACAATTTCCATATGTACATCATCAAAACCTAATACAATAGTACTATATGAATGAGGAAACTATGTACATTCTAACTAATCTGTCCAAAAATTCTAGCTGACCAACCTTTAAGCCATGACTTCTCTTGCCAATCACAATCTACACAACACTAGAGTCTCTCAAAAGTTAGAGTTGTCCCTCGGTCCTGAAAAGACAACGTTACAATTTTGATGAGTTTTGCGAACTCAATGAGGTAACTATCATCGATGGTTTACTCAATTCATGCAACACATCAATTCATATCACAATTATTTCACAATTATGCATTTCACATAAGTAACACATTTTTACTTAAGCATAAGCATTTTTTTTTTGCATTTCGCTCCATCAAACATAATTAACAAGATGCATATGAAATGCTCATGAGACACTTTCCAACTGTTAAGTTGTTGTGACTGAGTACCTGAACTGTCCCGTATCTGTTTTTGGATACCGGGCTCATTACACGTTGAGCTTGAGGCTCTGAAACACTTTTAAGCTCGAGGCTCAATTTCACTCATTGAGCTTTAAGCTCTGATCTTTGGCTACTCTAGTCACAACTTTCATTATCTAATTATGCATTCATGAATGGAATGCATGTAACACAATCAACCACTTGATAAAACACATAGGTCTCACATTCCCATTCATTTATTATTCAAAACATAATTATAAGCAAACAATAATTGAGAGAAACCGTCTAGGTTACTCACAAATTATTCCCGAAGCTAATGTTTGAAAGTGCCGGCAATGTCTGGAGGTTGACATTTCAGTTGTTCCTTTATAACAAATAACATGCATTTATATCACAATTTGCACAATTAAGAGTATTCAATAATGCACATGCATGAAATGAATGTTATACAATGAATGTTCATGATAATCCCGGGTAATTTCTGTCACAAAATCGATCCCATATCAAACTCATGTGAGTGTAACTTATACTTAGCTTTATGCCTCACTAATACCATTTAATTCACAATTCGTTTTTCATTGAATCACTTCAGATTTTTCCAAGACACCCCTTTCGGGTCTACTGTTCTTGTACGATCAGAAGATGTAAATGAATTAATTTGGTCAAACTCTCATATAGAAAAGTATTCCTCTATATACTATCTTTCTATTGACACCAAAATCACTCAATTTGGTTCATCAATGTGAAAGTTATACTCTAAATATTCTCGGATTGCTTTTATTCTGAGTCAGTACCTTATACTCAACTTCCATCCAAATATTGAAACTCTTAGAGTTAGATTTAGAAATTTATTTATTCACATAATTTTTATTCCTATGTTTCTAGTTTACTCCAAGTCAAAAATCATCTCATTTGGAACTCTATAGATCAAGATATCATTAAAATACTGAAGTATGTTCAGTAGAATAACACCAGTTCATACTATTTAAGGGTACACTCATTGTACCCGTTCCACTTTTTCACTCGATCTTACTCAATTAGATTCAAAGGGATATGGTTTTTGGTAAAAATGTAGAAAAATGTCTTACAAGTCCAATGGTTTAAGAATCAAGTCGTTTGGATGTCTAGAGAGGAAGTTATGACCAAAAGAAACAACCATGTTCATGACCTCAATCGTCTTTTGTGAAAATAAAATAAAATGAACAAAATGGACATAGGATTTTTAACGTGGTTCACCCTTAACTTTTGGCTACGTCCATGAACAAAATTCAGAATAAATCTTCCACGATTACAAATAGTAGGTATACAAAGATAAAACCAAAATAGTGGCTCACAAGGTGTTTTTTAACTTAAAAATACTAACCTCACAATTTTGTCACTCACTAAACCTTTAGGAATATATTTCTTAACTTCAGAACATTTGATTTGCTTTGATTTTCTCTCTCTGTTTTTCTGTTTATGCTTTGTTATATTTTTTTGAAGCAAAGAGTGTGCAGTTGTCTTCTTATATTTATTTCAACTAATGAGGCATCGAAATCGATGCCGCAATTGATGATTCAAATATGACGTCCCTCCATGTAAAGAGGGACCCATTTCCAACAAGATGAGGTTTAGTTTGGCTGTGTGTAAGGGAGGCCTCGGATACTTTCTCATTAGATTATATTTTTATAATTTTAATCCTCCATAATTTTCATATTTACAAAACTTCCTTGATATTTATTGATAGTCTTGATACTAGTTGGTATTGACCAGTTCCAGGCTAACTCACTTATACCGATCCATACTTATCCTCGGCATGGTAAGATGCAATTTCATACTGTTTTTCAATTGGTATAGTACAAAATCAATACCTTTGATCTAATAGCTAAATTGGATGATGAAGTTGTCATCGTTTAATTGGTTCATTAATACTTTTTACATCACTTGTACTTTAAAGTTATTTTTAACAAAAATATAAGAGAACTTTTTAAATAATTAAAATTTTCTTTTAAAAAATTAGCTACATTAGAAATTTTTTATATTTCCTTTATCCTACCTTTAAAGTCATACTATTCATGGCATGTAACTTAAGAACTAAGGAGAGGAAAACGAGAGGAAATTGAAGATATAAGAAGGGGAAAGAAGGTGCCAGCAAAAAGGAAGACGAAGTCAGGCCAAATCATTAATCGAGAAAAGCAGATTTTATTGAAAGTGCCTTTAGAAAGCTTAAAGAAAGCAGCAAACCTATCACTGTGCGAAATCTGTTTAGAGCTTTTTGAAGTTGGGTTTTCCTTTTGGTGTACTCTGCCACTTCTCTCTTTCTATCCTGCCTCTCTATTTTGTCGTTTTCATTTTGTTTTTTGTTTTCACTTCCTTCTTCTTATAAAGAAGTAAACATATCATGTATAAGCTTAAAGTCATTAACTTTTGTGAGGTCATGTGGTAGAATGATTCCATCCAACCATCAAGAGCCAACTCAACAATTTCTTTAATCCAACAATTAAGGGAGAAATGCTAAAACTGGGATTAGATGAGACGATGTTGAAAGATGAAAAACACATGTAGCCTTGATAAGCACGTAAAAGATAATGTCTTGGCAAATGTGATCATATCAAGTATGGACAAGCCAATCGCCCACCAATGCATGACAGCTAATCTGAACAGTGAAGTAGCCATGCCCCACCCACACAATCTTCTATCATAGAGCATTGCCATTGTGGCCTATACGGATAGTCTCGCTCTATGCCAGAAAAGCCTGATTGTTAGGCACCTTAATGGTTGTAAGTTGTAACCTGTATGGCTTGTTGCTAAAATGGACCATCTCTGCTTAGGATGCTTCTCAGTCCCTCGGGCTTCGTGCTCACACCTCAAACTCGCTATAATGCTTTTTCCTTGTTTGAAAAGCATTTTGATTTTTGAGTGGCAATTGCATTCCATGTTTCCAAAACCATATCTTTGGCTCCAGTGATGGTTTCTTACTTCTCAGTCAAAAAATGAAAAGTAAAAGACAGGAGAAGGTGCTAATTCTTCCATTTTGTGTAGTCATTTAGTAGACAAACCAATAGTTTAAGGAAGAGGAAACATGAGTCTCTGTCTCTTCCAGTTTCCGTGACAGTACAATTGCTTTCTTGTCATTTTCTTTTGCTTTTCCCATGAGACTCTTGTCTCTTTCTCATTTCCTTAGTTCAAAACATCCCTTCTAGTCTCTTTGGAATATTGTTGAGCAGTTTCTTTATTTTCTCTTGCTGCTTTGTTTGTTTCTGGAGGAGCTGGGAGGTCTGTAGCTGGGCTGGAGCGCGCTTTTGTCCGGTTGTGCACTTTCCTTTTCTGCTCTTTGACGCCTGTAGACCAGGGACGAAGTTAATGCTCTGTTCAAAATTAGCATTTTTCAACAGAAAGTTTTGATTTTGAATATACTCACTCATTTTTGCGACATATGTTGGCAGGTCGATGCGAGGTGGGTCGGGAATTTGCTATTCTTCGCTACCAGTAATCTCTTCATCTTCATGCCCGTCGTTGTTAAACTCTATTGGTGGAACACAGTTTTAGATTCGTCGTCTCTGAGTTAACAATCTCCTCAGCCAAACTGAGGACTTTTGGCGAAGAAAGCTTACACTACTTCAGATGTTGCGTTCTTCTTAGGTCGAGGTATGATATATTTATGGTTATAAAGCAGGGTCGTTCTCTGATTTGCGGACTGCAAATTGTTGAATGTGACAGTTTAGCATTCTAAGGTGAGGTGGTCTGTCGGAGAAAAAGAAGAGACATTTGTTTTGCATTTGGAGGTTGTGTAGATGCGCTCTCCTTTAAATGCTTAGAGCCATCTGGTGTACTAGCTCCGCAGTATTGGGATCGCGCTTGGATTTTGTCACTGGATTATGTTTTGAAGTTAAAACTTTTAACAGAAACTATTAGTGGCTACTACTGGAGAAATGGGTTGTGCTGCATCAAGGATTGAGAAAGAAGAGAGGGTGCAGATGTGCAAGGATCGGAAGAGGCTAATGAGGCAGTTGGTAGAATTTAGAGGAGAATTTGCTGATTCCCAATTGGCTTATTTAAAAGCAATGAAGAATACTGGTGCAACACTTAGGCAATTCACTGAATCGGAGTCATTAGATCTCGGAAGTACCTCTTATGATGTGCCAGGGCCTCCCTCGCCACCTTTTCCTTTGCCTCCATCGCCACCACCTCCTCCTCCTCTCAGCCCTGATTTGAAAAGGTCTAATGATAGTTATAAAGAAGTGCAAGAAGAAAGCACAAAGGTTGAGGAGGTTGACTATAGTTTTATAAGTTCATCATGGAACACCTGGAATCCTTTTGAGCCTTATTCACAATTATCTCTTGAGAGGAGTGAAATTGTGGATCCTGTTGTGGAAGAGGAACATTGGGCTGAGACTAAATCTCATTTTGAGGAAGATGATCAGGAAGATGGAGTTGGGAATGGTGTTGCATTTTCAAATACTCGAGAGCGGCAGAAACAACAACCTGTAGAATTAATTGATGACAATTCTTCCACAATAAGCTGCTGTACTAAAGAAACTGCAGATAAGGCCGTGGTAAAACGGAGAAGGGGGAAGACGATGGATGGTATTGTTAAGGAGATAGATGATTACTTCCTCAAGGCATCTGCTGGTCAAAATGAAATAGTTGTTCTTATGGACGTGCCCAAAGGAGATAACTTTCTGCTACATAACTTCAAAGACAATAAAAGTAATTACTGTTTTTTTTTTCAAAAATTAGCCTACTTGCTTACTGTTGTTTATAAACATAAACATCCACGAACCACATTGAGATAGCATGAAAAAGAAGAAACCAGCCGTCCGGTAAACACATTTTCTGTTGATATTCGATAGCTGAGCAACTGAAGATCAAATTTTTCGAAGGGGATGGTTTGTCCAATAACCTCTCAAAGATGATAGTTCAACTATAGAGACGAGACATTTAGTATGTGTTGTAGCTTAAATGTTGCCCACACTGCAAGTCTATTTCTAGTGACGCTCTAAATGCGTTTATCTTTGGTATGCGGAATGAATATAACATAAAAGATTATTGCATTTATTGTTGCCATCTTCTTTAGTTGTGCAGTCTTTTAATATAACCTAACTCTTTCAGGAAAGAGAAGTAATTCTGCAAAGGTCTTCAGTGCACTGTCATGGAGTTGGTCTTCTAAGTCGTTACATTATGGAAAAGATGCTTCTGAGGTTTGCAATTCGAGTGAACCATGCAGACCTGGAGCTCATTGCATCACACTTGACAAACTATATGCTGCAGAACAGAAGCTTTACAAGGAAGTGAAGGTAAGATAGTTTTTGATTTCTATGGGGTCACATCTATGCATCAATAGACTGATTACAGGTTTTCTCATGGGGAAGAACATTCCTATCATATTGAATGAAAACTCAAATACAAATGCACATATTCACACCTTGTGTTGAGGAATGGACATGTTCTCTTTCTCTCTCTCTCTATCCTGAAGCATCAGGCTTTTGGTGCCTGTACGTCCGAAAGCATTTTAGAGCATTTCATGTAGATGTTGTAAGGTGTCAACTGGGAGGTTTACATAGTTGTAGTTGGCAATGATTTTCAAACGCAGCAAATGTCAAATGAAATTTGAACTACTTCATCTACTCTAAATCTATTTTGAACTGTTGCTTATTGAAGTTTGTTAACTTTTGAAACTTCTTTCCGCACATGCTTCAAAATGTCAGTATCTGACTTCACATACATAAGTATTTATGTATCATATGTGTTTGTCTCCCATGGTATATCCCCTTTTTTTTTTTTTTCCTATCGGTTTGATCATCAATGGATTGTAATATTCAGGAAGAGGAGATAACCAAATTAGAGCTGGAAAAGAAAACCACGTTATTGCGAAAACAAGAAGAAGAAAACCATGACTGGAGCAAGATTGAGAAAACTCGATTGAGTGTTGAGGGTTTGGAGACCGACATCAGGAAGCTGCAGCATTCAATAAGTACAACATGCTCGACCATACTGGAACTTATTGATGTTGAGTTATACCCACAACTTCTCACATTAATTTCTGGGTAACTTCTTTTCATCCATTTATTTTTTCTCTGTATTAGCAAGTTAAAAATAACTAGGTTATGAAGATAATTTTCCAATATCCAATGATAACAGATTAACTTTCTTTGTAACTTGTTGGTTTTCTCCAGGACATTGATTTGGTTTTCTCAAGAACATTGAATTTAGAATTCAACCCTGGCAATGAATTTGACATCCCTCCAAACAAATCTGACTGATTTTACTTGAATGTCAATTACCCTTGAACTTCCGCTGCTTAATTGTTTCTGCAGGTTGAAGAATATGTGGAGAACTATGTACGAGTGTCATCAAATTCAAAACCACATTGCCCAGGAGTTGAATCATCTCTCTGATGATCAGATTTGTGACTTCAGTACTGACTACCATCGCCAAGCTACAGCTCAGCTTGAGGCTGAGGTCAACTCGTGGTATCTCAGCTTTTGCCAACTTACAAAATCTCAACGAGAGTATGTTGCGACTCTAAGCGCGTGGATTGAGCTAACTGCCTGCCTTGTAGATGACCAACATCAGAGTCTTTTCTCATCCTTGGTTCGGGGACTCTGTAAAGAATGGAAGCTTGCTTTGGATAGATTACCGGATAAGGTAGCCTTTTCTGTTGTGCAGTTTATCGTGTGGATCTCTCATTTGAGCTTTACTGTCTACCTAGCAATTAGTAGTGAATATTCATTAACTAGTGCATACATCAGATATAATTTCCTAATAATATAGCTACATAAGTGTCCAGCTAAACTTCATTTCTTCCATTGTTTCCATACGGAGAATTTATAATTTTGATATGATCTTGTACAGATAGCTTCTGAGACCATCAAAGGACTTCTGTCTGCTATCCAATCTATAATGTTGCAGCAAGCAGAGGAGCACACTCTGCACAAAAGATTTGATAAACTTGAGAGAAGATTGCAAAAGGAGTTGTTGTCATTAGATGAAATGGAGAAAAAACTTGACTGGAGCTTTGATGCTGGAGACACACAGCCTGAGTTGAGTCCTAAGAATCCTCTGTTGCTTAAGCGTGCAAAAACCGAAGCCTTAAAGCTGCGCACAGATGCTGAGAAGACCAAGTATATGAACTCTGTGCAGGTTACCAAGGCCATGACCCTGAGCAAACTAAAAACAAGCCTTCCTAATGTATTCCAGGCATTAATAGGATTCTCCAACGGTTCTGCTCAGGCCCTGGAAGCTGTTTGCAGGCATGGATCAGCAAGTGTTGAATGCGATGCGTCTGAAAACTCTATGAACTGAATGTGTTGTAGAGGGAAGTAGACAGTCAGAATTTACTGAAGATTGATCATGATAACTCACAGGGCCTGCATACAAGAATGTGAATCGGATTGTAAAATTAATTCAGTACTAAACCAGTCTGTAAATTTCATGCTTGAAGCTTTATCTGTGAGCCACAGTGAGTTGCACTTGAGCCTTATTATTGAGCAGAAAAGTAGCCTAATGTATCACGATTCGGTTTAACGTGTGAATTTTGGTTGAATGTTTTGTTCCACGAAACATTTCTTCTATTTTTCGGTGTGTTTATGGTAAATTAGGCAAGCTGCAGGCTCTTTGTTCCATGGAAGTTTGAAGAGGGCAATGATGTATGCAGCTTGAACGTGTGATTTTATATCACAAAAAAGCAACTTTAAGCATGCATAAAATGTATTGTATTTTACTTTTATTTTAAATGTAAAATTAGCAATATTTTAAAAATTGGTCCGAAAATTATTAGATAAGAGATTTAAGGTTTAAAAGATGTAATCAATAAAATTTAAAAAATTGAAATATGATTAAAAGATTATTTTTATCTATTAAAAAATATGAAATTTAATTGAAAATAATTCTTCTTGTTAATAAATTGATTAAATTTTAACAAGAATTATTATAATAAATTGAATCGAAAGGTTAAAAAATTAAATTGAAAATTTAAATGATTCAAAATTTTTAGAGTTAAATCTCTCAAAAATCGGTTAAATTTTTTAATCATTAGAAATTAGTACTGTGCATGAAGAAAGATTTGTTTATTGGATATCTCTTATTTGTTGATTTTTGGGTTGCCAACTTGAAAGAATTTACACTGTCAAATGATGCTAGGAGCTTGAAAGACAAATCACCATACGCCATAGTTTTGAAATCCGGACCGGACCGGCCGGTCTGATCGGTCCGACCGATGACCGGTAGGTGGTCCGGTCTGATTGATGCTTCAAAACCGGTCATAAATTGACCCGGTATGAACCGATCAAAACCGGTCAATTGACCGGTCAGATAATATTTTTTTTTTTGAATTTTTTTGAAATATTTTTAATATTATATATAATTAAATATAATTATTGTATAATTATTACGTCACACCGGTTCGACCGGTGGTTGAACCGGTCGAACCGATCAAATCAATAATCAATAAGATCACCGGTTCGATGACCGGTCTGAATTTTAAAACATAGATATTTAGGAACATGCTTTACGTAATACCTACATCGCTCCGTTTACTTGTGCACGTGTACTTGGAAGTCATCATTAGCTGTACCCAATGCATTGAAGGCCAATTAAGGAGTATTATGTGACTCCATCAGATCCGGTGATTGCAGTGTCGCATAAAACCGATGAGATTATGCTTTATATTAATTAAGATGGACCAAAATAATATAATTATTGACTTTAATTAAAATATAGTAATGAACAGAATTTAGAGCCAGTAGGCTAGGTTAGGTGAACCATCAAATTCGGTAAGATTCAACTAGTGCCACTTCGGGCGTAGTGCGTTGATGAATTGGTTAAATGTAAATCGATAGGCTCAAAACCGCTTTAACCTAAAATCTTGGGTAAATTAAATGCTAGTGCAATTATATATTTTTTAAAAAAACTTGTTTCAAGATCAACCTCTGTTTTTAAAACTGAACCGAACCAGCCAGTCCAATCGGTGACTCGTCGGTGGTCCGGTCCGATTTATGCCTCAAAATCGGTATTTAATTGACCCGGTGTGAACCGGTCAATTGACCGGTTTTTGACCGGTCGGTTTGACCGGTTCTACAATTTTTTTTATTTTTCTTTTTTATTTTATTTTTTTTTGAATTTTTTTAAATATTTTTAATATTATATATAATTAAATATAATTATTGTATAATTATATACGTCACACCGGTTCGACCGGTGGTTGAACCGGTCGAACCGGTCAATCCGATAATCAATAAAGTCACCGGTTTAATGACCGGTCCAACTTTCAGAACATTGAGATCAACCTGATTATTTGGAATTCCAAACAGAATCTACGTTACAGGGAAAATTATTGTGAGATTCTTTTTTTTCTAAGCAATCGGTAGACTCAAACATATGTATTGGGCAAAGCATTTTGTTTTCGTTGTGGTCCGTGGTCAGGATATATATAATGACCATAGAGAGAGAGAGAGTAATCTATATGGTCTATGAGTTGGACATTAATGCGTGACAACGGCCCCATAGTGTCTGAATTTGGTAGTTGCAGGTTAAGGACGTTCACAAGAATAATGGTCCCCTAATTTACTTCAATCACCGATAAATTGGTCCACATATTTCACTCATTATATAAACATGAGAGAGGCATCTTTTTGGTTTTCTTTCTGAATCGGTCCACATATTTCATTCACGGTGTCCACATGAGAGACGCGTGTTCTTTCTTTTTGCTTCGATTAATCTTTTTCAAACATTTACCTTCTTTTCAAGTTTTGAATTAATGTAGGGACTAACTGGAAAAGTCAAAATAATACAGGGGTTCAACATTGATTTTTTTTCCAATTTAATGAAAAAAATTGTTATCATTAAATAATACCAAAACCTGGTATATCCGTAAATTTGTAGGAGTATATAATTAAAAGAATATAAAGTTGTAAAATGAAAGAAAGTCAGGTCGTCTAAAATGATTCATAAGGCACAAATGTTTCAATGGGTTAATTCCAAAAACTAAATGGTTTAGGTTTTAAAAATCAGTCCAAGGGTTAGGTTTAGTTTAAAAATTAGGATCAAAAAATTTTATGGATTAGGTTTGGGTTATAAAAAATTTCAACAAGTTCAATTTAAACCTGTATTTATAAATATTCTAAATTTAGGTTAACATACAAGTTTTCATTCACATTATTATTAGAGGAATAAATTAAAAGTCACAAAACTCTCTATATATGGATTTTATATATGTTCATTCATTTACTTTCTTTATACGAAATTTTTGTTTGTAAATTATAATTTATATCCATCTTAAAGATTATTAATATTCTAAACTAAAAATCAAATACTGCAAGATATTCTCTGTTTAAAATATTTATAATATAGTTTAGAATATACATTCTTGAGAAAAGATTCATTTTTTATTTTGCATAGTTGAACAATTGGAAAATGTTTAATGAAAGTCAATTGTTTGGGTATTCCTCTTATTTTCCCATGCAATGATGACTGAATATTATTATAGACTTAGTGATTATGACTAAGTTTCTTTTCAGTCACCATTTATGAAAACTCCCATGTGAAAAGGTAGAACAAAAGTATGCTTTACTTGTTCGTTTAATTATCAAGAACCAGTTGACTTATGACAAAAGTACGGATGACTGATTAATAGAAAACACTTAGTTTTATTGATGACAGTCTATGTTTCCAGTGTTGAAATAGTTGTGTTCATTTTTTGAAAAATAAAAGGAAACAAGTAACCGAAGTTATGTTCTTTTATGAATTCATCATCAAAACAAGTCCATCTCTCTAACATATATTGGAAGTTTACTTTTATTATATAAAAATAATTAGTTATTGTTAATTCAAGAATTATAATGATAGTGATAAGTTTTTGTCTACCATCTGATGATTCTTATAAACAAGAAAAGATTAATTTTCCTAAAACAAAAAAGTTGCATTCTATCATATGAAACTTTATGACTAAGAAAGGAATATAAGAATATCCAAAAGCTCAATGCAATTACCGTGGAAAAGAATTTTTTAATCTAATTATAAATAGTACTTCTCACTTACTTCATCAATTAGAAAAATATCCAATGAAAAATTATAATGATATAAGACAATATGTGATTGGAACCAAAATCAGATTCTGATGGTATTATTGCGGTAAAAAACATGAAATATGATCATAATAAATTTTTAGGGTAATTAATATGAATTTTTTATGGTAAGTTGCCTTTTACGTTTATTGAATTGCTTGTATTTTGATATATGACGAGCCTTACTTCATACTAAATATATCAACTAATTAGTAGGGTTACTTGTAAGTGTGATACAATGTCTTTTATTGATCTAGAATGAGAATCAATACATAAAGAGTTACTTAAATTTCCTATTTATATTTACTTGAATTTGATAAATGGAAGAATGAAGTATCAAAGGATGAATACACATGCATTACTACTCATTTTATTGATAACAAGTGGAAGTTGTAGAAAAGGATAAGTCTTTTTAAGTTGTTAAAACTTCCTTTTGATAGATTATTACTTGTGAATGAAGTAGCTCTTGATTTGGCTCAATAGAAGCTAGATAAAAAGATTTTATCAATATTAATAAATAATGTTTCTTACAATGATAATATTGTCAAGTTTCACCTTCTTATAAGTAGTTCATTATTTTTCAATAGGCAAAATATTCAAGTTAGAAGCTCATGTCACATTCTAAATCTTATTATGCAAGTAGGACTATAAATGATTTATGATTATGTTGCTAAAATTTGAATAGATTTAAGCATTTGCATAAGTCTATTCCAAAACTTAAGAAAATTTTAAAGATAGCTTGTAAAAGTTTTCATTTGAATATAATTAAGAACCTAAGAACTAATATATAGGTAAGGTGAAATTGTACAATATTATGATTGATTGTGCTTTACATTATAAGTATATTTTATTTTATTTGGCGTAATTAGAAAAAGAGTTCTTTAGTTTTTCAATTACTGATAAGGGATGGCATAAAGTGAGATTTCTTCAAAAGTTGTTAGAAGTCTTTTATGACATAACATTATTCTTTTTTATTCAAATTATCTAACATCAAATGTTCACTTTGAAGGTATATGAAAAATTTTAAAATATTTAAAAGATGTTACAAGAAAAACTTATGTATTTATGGCTTGTATGATCTATAAGGATATAAGAAATTGGACAAGTACTGGTCAAAGTTCTTTTTTGGTATTATTATGTGCTTATTTATACGTATAAAAAAGAAAAGAGGGAATTTATTTATACGTATAAAAAATAAAAGAGGGAGGTTATGCTAAACCCATAAACATAAAAACTAAGAATAGGAATCTTAGACGAACGGTATCAAGAATCATTACTATTTCGACACAAGAAAAGGAATTTTTCACATCTTTTCTTGTGTCAAAGATTCAGAAGACGAATAGAATAATACCCTCTAGAATCCCCTGTTCTCCTTATTTCTATTTTTCTTTTCCGTTTACTTATCTTATGCTTAGTATCTAGTGAAATTGTATGCTATTAGACTTACATTCTATGACAGTTAAATCTGACAATAGTGACAAAATCACACCATTCTCTAAGTTGGATTTAAAAAAAGGGATAAATTCAACTCATATTTTTACCAATATATACTATGGCTCAAAATGCGGTGCAAGTAATTTCAAAAATAAAAATCTGGTATAAAAAATATAAAGAAATGGACTTTTCACAATTTTCTTTTGATCATACATTGATCATACTATTTTGGACCCTCATTATAAATTGGCTTATCTTCACTTTTGCTAATTTTTACTTTACAATAATTTGACTACATCTCATTTTCCTGCATAAGTGAAAAAGACCATGCTTATGCTTAAGTGTTACAAAAGTAATGGAGAAGATAATGTCCCTCAAAATGTTGAATTTTCTTCTAATTTAAATGATATTAAATGAAGTAAGAGTTCTAAAAAATATGATGATAAAGAGTATTTGAAGTCAATGTTAAATCCCAAACTTAAGCAACTTGAATTAAATATTTGTTTGAAAGAGCATTTTATAGATCTAGATAATAACATTGATATATTAGAATATTGGAATGTGGCTTCTAAAAGATTTTGCACCTCGGGAATGTTGACTAGAGATCTTTTGGCTATTCATATTTCTATAGCACCTTTAGAATCTACATTTAGTTTAGCTAAAAAATGGTAAGTTCATCTCACATTTCACTCAAACAAAATACAATAAAATTTCTCATTACTTTTGAGAGTTAGACGATCACAAAAGGACTTCTTTTAAGTAATTTATTTCATATAACTAGGTATGATTTTTAAAATTTTAAATTATTGATTATATTTTAATTATTTATTATAAAAAAAGATGATGATATTTCTTTGAATGATGACAATAGCTAAAAAGATGATAATGTTAAAGAACTTTCATTTAGTTTACTATAATTTTTATAAAAATTATTTTATATTTTATTAAAATCCAAAAAAGCACTTATTAGGAGGCGACCCAATAATTCCAATTTTATTTTATTTTACTTTACTGTCTTCATTTTTATGTTCTTAATTAATGTGTAATTTTGTTTGTATGTAAATTTTTAAGGGATTTTTCTAGAGTTTTATGTCATTAAACTTGTATGGAATTAGAAGAGACTTCTCAGCCTTAATTACCCCATTTGACTAAGTTTAATATCTTAATTGTTTAAAATTAGGAATAATGCCATATTTAAGTGTGAATTGGGTTGAAATTTCTTTATTTTCATTTTTTGTTTTAATTTCTCTATTAAATTTTTGGTTTGATATGTGTTTATAATGTATTTTTGTATTATTATATGTTAATTAATTAATGAATATTATGTTTAACGATTCAAAGTTTATAGGGAAAAAGATTTGGTAGAAATAACATGAAAAATAAAGTTGAAGCAGGAATTGAAGGTTACAGAAGAAAACCAACTCTAGTCTACTAGATGAGATAGGTGCTAGTACTAACACAATGTAAAAGAGTGTCAAAAAATTAGTATCGGTAATTGGTGTTAATTTATGAGTAAACAAGACTCTAAGAAAGCATAACAAAACCAACATTATTGTTATAATGTGTATGATGTTATTCCCGTTATGGAATCTAACAAAATAAAAAGTAGACTAAAAATATTTCAGCCTAAAGCCCCAATTCTTTCTTCTTCTTCTTTTTAATCAGAACCTAACATATACAATGCATCTTTTGTTATCCAAATCTCAAGTTTTAAAAATTATGTGACCTTCCAAACACAAAGTCCTTCCTTAAAACACAAAACCTATATCTTAAAACATAAACCATCTCTATTAATTGAATTCATACAATTAGAATATGCGAATTAAGGGATTTTCTTTTAAGAAGTTTTGGGAAATATTGGACACATATCTTAGGTTATACATCATATAACTAAGTTATTTCTAATTTCATGCTAATAGTATAATGAAGATGAGTATTAGCCTATTAAGTGTGAAAATTTATGGATTGAGTTATCCTCTTGTGGAATTGTGAATTATATTAACTTGGAATTGTGGAGTTTGTATTGATTATTGATTATTATGCTATAGTTTTTTTACATTATGTTGATTGTTTGAAGTATGGAAGTGGTGTTGTGTGTTGAACTTATGGAGTGAAGTTTGTGAAGGGCGGTGAAGTGTTTGCATATTTGATTATATATGCTTAAATGATGACTCCAAGGCTGAATACAAAGACTAGGAATCATATTCCTTCTTTTCTTAACACCACCCCCTTTGGAGGTCATTATGAGGTTTAATAATTAGTAGAACAAGAAATGTTACAATAAGTGGATCACTAGTAATATGGTTATGAAAAGACCATAATTTTGGATATCAATAGGTTTTTGAGATTTATAATGTGTTCTAAAATTTACATTAGGATCATTTGTTAACTTTATGAGGAGATTATTACCTAGAGGTGTTAAAAGAGTCATAAACATTAAGGAGAAAGTAACAAAATCCTTATACATATACTTCTATATTTAATGCATTAAGGTATTAATTACAAAGGAAACGATTAAGGAGCATCTTAGGCTGCCATCAGATGATAGGAGGTTGAGCTTTCAAAGTAAGATTCTATTAAGATATGATGAGTAGAACCAGAGAGATGCACTGTATAGATTTGAATTTAGGATCACCTATTCTACTAAATAGATGCACTTCTTATATAAGCACCTATATAACCATAACTAGTGCCTTATACAGTAAACCATAATGTATTACTTCAGTCTAGTGGATTGAACCAAGTTTGGACCAAATATTCATACCTTATTATTTTGATTTTGAACGATTTAGGTAAGGCTCCACCAATCCCACTTTCATCAATACTATTGCAAACCATTAGAAATGTGGTTTGACATATGTCACAAGATAAAAAATTTTATGTCCTTAATGGTAATTAGTTAGTTGTTAAAAATGTAAAGGGTTAACCTCTCTAATGTTAAGGTTGTGAAGACAAGAGAGGTAAATTACAATAATGATGAATGGATATGGTTATTTAGTTATATTTAAGAGAACAATAAGTAGATTAACCTGCACAAGCTTGATAGAACATATCTAAATAACCTAGGATACAAGGAAAGGAAAAATAATGATGATGAAGATGCTAAAGAGCAAGAGAGGAAATTAGGATGGCTAGCCCAAAAAGGATAGTGATATAGCAACTGACATCATCTATTGATCAACCTTAAGGAGAACTTATGGGTCTACATCCCATGCTAGATTCTATTTGGGCCTATCTACAATGCTTTCCCCCCAAATGATAACCTATATACACACATATATGTAACTAGGTTTAGGTTCTTTTAAGATTATTAAATTGTGTATTGTATAGATTTTTTTAAAAATTAACCGATGTAGGAGAATAAACACCTTAGATGTAAAGAAAAAAATTATCCTAGATTACTATAATAATAAAAAGATTAACTAGGTATAATGAGTTTGATTAGATTAAATTGATAATTGATAATTTTCTAATTATTGATATTTTATTGAATTATCTTTTGATAATTTATCTTGTTATTCATGCTCTGTACTATCAATATAGGTTTTTTTCCATTTTATATTTTATTAATCAAAATCCATCAGTTTCATTCTTTCGTTACTTTAGTTTACACTAGTTTGTAGTTATATATATTGTTTTAATCCATAACACTTTCTAGAAGGATCAACTTCACTTACCATTATATAGCTTATCAATTATATGTACATTTGCCTTAGTTATGGGTAACAAATTAGTATTAAAATTTTGATAAAGATAAAATGCACATCAGTAATGTAACATCCCGACCCTGATGGGAAAGGTATATGGGTCATTTGGGACAGGCTAGTTCGTTGCATTGCATAGTCCGATATGAACCTGCATTTGGCCTCTAATTGTAGAGGACTGAGTCATTTGGCACATGCACATGTAGGTACATGCATTCATGGCATTTTCCCGGCATTTGATTTTGTAAATGATTTGAATTGTGAATTTGTGAGATAATTAGATTGGATTATGATATATTAGGAATTATGGAATAATTGGGTGTGAATAGTGGAATTGGAACTGTACTAGAGTGATCGCAAAGTGACAGTGAACTTTAGGAAAAGTTTCTGGAATAATTAGGAGAAAATGTCCGGACCGAAAATTCTCCGAGTGGCGGACCGATGGACTGAATAGGACCGAAATAATTGTCTAATGGCGATGGAAAAATTGGAAATATGATTTTAGAAATTTATGTGTCGAGCCATTGAAATTCGGAGGCAAATTGGACTGGAAATGATCTTGTTTAGAGGAAGAGGGAAACCCCTTTATAATGCCTAAATCCTCTTCTGAAACCTAAAAACCCATTTCCTATACCTAGGGCACGTTTTCTTCTTCCCCTTCCTCGGTGATTTTCGATCTTCACCTTCAAGATTTGCTTGTTCCATC
>JANJEY010000003.1:56488360-56504808 GCA_024703695.1 Erythroxylum cataractarum | reverse complement strand
CAATTCTCAATTCCTAAATTCAATTTAACACTCCAATTTACAAATCAAGGCACAATTAACCTTAAGCACACAATCTTCAATTTCACAATCAAGTCGGAGATCTGTCATACATGCATGTACATACATATACTTGTGCAATTATGCACATTTATCAAGAATGCAAAGACTATGAATACATATGCAAAATATGTATACAGAATACGTATGAGGTGAACTGTACCCATCCCATCGATGACGGGATGTTACAATTAGGATGTAGTCGAGCATGATGAGAACTGATTATCCGTTCACTAGTATTAAAAGTAGACTCTGAAGTAATAATAGACATTGGAATTACTAGGAGATCTTGTGCAATTACTTGCATGATCGAAAAAACACTTTTATGTTTGTTCCATCATAGCAATACATCGAACTCCATATCTTCAACTTTGGCCGCAACACCTATCTTCAAATAGTTGTCCAACTTTGTCCTATTGTAAGATGTTCAAGCCTTTTTTTCTTAGGTGAGTTTTACAAATGCCGATTTCACATTGGTCTTATATGAAGATGAACCTAATCCTAAACTAGAAGCTAGAGATGAACTATTGCAATCTTAATTTTTGATTGATTTGTTTTATTCTTATAAGAGTTATAAGTTTTAACTGCAAGTGCACGGTGTAGCTGTAATTAGCACTGACAAGTATAGGTTGATCCTACGAGGACTGTAAGTATTATCACTAGAACTTTCTCTATTGTCTAACTGCTGAATCAGGTTGTAAATTTAATTGAAAATTAAACTAAACAAACTAAAATAAAGTTAACATAATAATGAACTAGGATGAAGAAAATACTACGATTAGACGATATCAAATAAGTAGTACCTAGGTGATGAATCCCCCTAAGATATCTTAAATACTAACCCTTTATCATGCAATTAAATTATTGATTATTGGATTGTGAAAATTCTTATCTTATGTCAATATCTTTCTCAAGACTATTAATAACTAACCCTCAGTTGAGTAATTGAAATTTCTTTCTAGTTAAAACTCCCAAGATTGTATTACTTGATTTGTGAATTTCATTATTAGGTTTGACCTTAATCTAGAGGATTTATGTTGACCTATCTCTAGGTTTGCTTACAACTCCTTCCAACTATGGTCGATCAATTCATATGAAACTATTTCTCAATCTCAATAATATGAAATTAAATATTGGACTGATATTCCAGATATATAATTTTAAGAATATAAGTGCTTAATTGAATCACAATAAATAAATCAATAAAATTACATTGAATAAAAGATTTTATTATACTCTTCATTCCAATTAAGCAATCATCATACCTAGAAATTAACCAAATTATTTCCTAAACATATAAAATAAATCAATATCAAATCCTCAGAAAAAAATAAATAAAATAATTTATATTCTATATCCACCTTTTGTCTCTAATGAAATCTTTTTATAATTTGGATTGAAGGTTGCTCTCTATCGGATTTTGTGATATAATCTTAATATTTTCCTCATCCTCTATTCATAACTACCTCTTTTTGGAGTCAAACGTGACTCTAAAACACTTGTCCTTGTTTTGACTTCATAATTTCCTTTTATAATTGAAACTAGGGCTTTTGGAACATACACAACCACTTAAATAACTATATAGGTGATCGTGTATCTCAAAATTCCCTTTAAATCACAACTTTACATAATTGTAGAAGCTTATAAGGGAAGTATACACAAGTTTGTATCTTCACACGAGAATAAACAACATCTTCGAAGACATTTACAGTGACTTAAATAGTCCCTATACAAAGTCGTTTATCTCCAAAATTGCTTTAAATCTTTGTTTTATGCCTTGATTTCACCTGAACTCTTCTCCTTTTAGTATATGAAGACAATTATCACCTACAAACACACATGAAGCAAAATAAGTTCCAAAAATATTATAAAATATCAAATAACAAGCAAAACACGCTAAATATGGATATTTAAATATTATTAATTAATCATTTATTAAACATCCCTACACTTAAGCTCTTGTTTGTTCTTAAGCAAATCATGATCCAAATCATCAAACTTATAAACATTCATCCTTTATTAACCTTAACCTTCTATACACACCCTAATACACACCCTAAATCATCATGTCATATTAATTAAATTAACATATAATTAGATTCAAGTCATCTTAGAACCAACCTTCATAAGTCAATATCGATAACAATCTCATAGATATTCTCTTTGAAATCAAAAGCACAAATTTTCACACCCTCATCAAGAATTCGCTCAATGCACCCAAAGTATTTATGGTGAAAAGTGTAGGAACTCTCAAATCAATACATGGGCGGATTCTTAACCATAAGCTTGCGATAAAATCATATCTTTATGATTTATAAGTAAACTCAAAACAAAATTTAAAAAATCTTATTACAAGGTTATAATAAGACTTAGGTCAAGGTATGATAGGAGTAATAAAAAAGTTATAATATTTAAGGAAATTTAACATAAACAAAATTATATGAAACTTAGCTCTTCACAACATTGTTCCTTCACACCATAATTCCATTGGTACAATCTTTAACATTTTTTAAATCCTCGCAACATAAATTATTATTTATTTTCCATTTTTTGAGCATTCATCATGTACCAACAATCAAAGAAATATTGGAACTCTTTAGAATTCTTCCACATAATCTAAGTCTCAAACAATCAAATAAACATAAACCCTTTAGGGTTCAAAAATAATGAAAAGACTTTCAAGAAAATTAGGTAAAAGCTATTAATGTGGTTATAACAAATGAAAAGACTAAGTCTTAAAAGTGGTTACTCCTAAGGGATAAAATATGGTAGGATAATAATCAAGAAAATAGGCTAAAACAAGGGTTAAATCTAAATATCTTTATCATTTCAATGCTTCTAACAAATGTAGTCTTAATATGGATAATACAAAAAAGTTCTAGAATCATCCAACCATGCATGATAACACACACGAAAGAATAAAAATAGTTTAAAATAGCAATGTATTTGCTCTTAGACATAAATGCTCATAGTTTAAACTCTTCCACCAAGTTAATCTTTTCAAGATTTCGCATAATCACGTCCGCGTTGGAGTCGTAATGCAAGACGAATCCCTTCCAGATCGTGATGATAAACCTAAGGCGATGGGCAAGCGCCTCCGTCCGCCAGATCCTGGAGATAGAGGATCTCCGGGGGAGGGAAACACCTAGCCTGCCGTGTCTCGATTTCCCTCTTTCGGTGGCAATGTGCTGGAAAAGCAACAAAGGGCGGAAGATCTGTCGATTGAAGATGTGGAAGATTGTTTTACTGATAAGTCGATGGTGGTTGAGTACGAGAACGACAATAGATGTTTTCTGAATCTGTCTATAGGCCCAGCTCTAAAGGGTCAATTGGGAACTATTTGGAAGAATACTGTTTTGGTTAAAGTTCTGGATAAATACCTTGGTTTTTATTTTATGAAGACAAAATTATTTCAATTGTGGAACCCGAAAGGTAGCATGGAAGTGGTGGATCTAGTGAATGGCTTTTTCATGGTGAAATTCTCTAATCCAGAAGATAAGAAGGATGCTCTGACTAAGGGTCCATGGTTGGTGCAGGACCATTATCTTGTAGGGCAGGATTGGAATTTGGGTTTTAAGCCATCACAGGCTAAGATCGAAAAAGCAAGAGTGTGGATTCGTATTCCAGAATTACCTATGGAGTTTTTATGATGTTAAAGTGTTAACTACCTTTGCAAGGGTGATTGGTCGACCTATTAAATTGGATGGTAACACTTTCAAAGCTAACAGAGGCAAGTTTGCTAGAATCTGCGTGGAATTAGATTTAACCTTGCCTCTTGTTCCAAGGATAGTGGTGGATGGCGAGATATATCGTATTGAATATGAGGGTCTTCATAAAATTTGCTTTGGTTGTGGATTATATGGACATCTTTTAAGTGCCTGCCCGAGTGATCCTCAACCCAGTAAATATAGCTGTGGAGGCAGATACCCAAGATCGGCAGCTGGGAAATAATTTGTCAGACAATCACAATGGACACGGTGATTGGATGGTTGTGAAGCGAACGACTCGGAATTTTAACCGTGGGCGTGCTATGAATATGACCAAGAATCCAGCCCCTAATACTAACAGGTTTGCGGACCTTCACATTAAAGAAGAGCATGTCAATTTCCAGCCACATGGAGTGCAGGCCTTTGTGCAGGGGCGTGGTAGTCCGAGGATTCCTAATGAAACTCTTCGGAAGAAACGATCTATTAAGAAGGTTTTTACAGGTAACTCAAGCAAGGGGCCACAGCATGAAAAACAGTCAGACACTTTGATGGATTATATAGAGAGAGTGCAGGTACCTGTTATAGGTGAGGCCTTTCTAAAGGACACTTCTGTAGTGGCTGAAACACAATTTGAGGAGGTTGACCGGGAAAAAATAAGGACACCTGAGCCTTTTGCGGCTCGTACTTCCACTTTTAAGGATCCCACGGCCGGTTTTATTTTGGCGGAGACATACCATCCTCCTCGCCCCCCAAATATTGAGCTTTCAGTGACGGAAGGAGATAATGGACTTGTTGTAAACCATCTTTTGGTTGACGATGTTGATATGGTTAATGATACAGAGAGAGTTTCACATCCGTTTGATGACTAGAAATATTTTTCCTGATTTTTCTCCTTTCTTTAAATCTCATTTTTGAATGATCCAGTTGAATATTATGGCTTGGAATATTCGTGGGGCAGGGAATAGTATTGCCCGTAGACACATCAGTGAGTTTGCTTCAGTTCATAAAGTGGATTTAATGGTCATTGTCGAACCAAAGATCCAATTCCAATAGTCAGTTTCTTTCTGGAACAGAATCGGGTTTGATGGTCATGTTTTTCATAATGCGGTGGGCCGGTCTGGGGGTATTTGGGTGCTGTGGAAAAGATACAAATGTGACTTTTCAGATGCTACGGTTACTTCTCAGGCAGTTTCTGGTTTTGTTAAACTCAGCGACGGGGTGACTTGGAGATTTTCTGCTATTTATGCCAGTCCGGTGGCTACCAAACGAGAAGAGCTCTGGCGTCATTTAGCTACCGACATATATCCTAGTGGGGACCCCTGGCTAGTTATTGGCGACATGAATGAGGTTGCTTCGGTATCGGAAAAAGTAGGAGGGACATATCACCCTCCTTGAGTCAGAAAATTCCTGGATCACTTGCAATCTTGTGAATTAATTGATTTGGGGTTTGTTGGACCAAAATTCACTTGGGTTCGAAACATGCCTAACTTTATTGCTCAGAGACTTGACAGAGGAGTTGCTAATATTAGTTGGCGGCTTTTGTATCTAGAAGCGCTGGTCTCCCACCTTCCTAGGGTGTACTCGGACCACGCTCCTCTTCTTTTGCGGACTGGGGGTTTGAGTGGAAGGATACACAATAAACCATTTCACTTTGAGGTGGCTTGGACTGAAGATAATAGGTTTGAAAAGGTGGTTCTTTCTTCTTGGGATTTCTCAGCGCATCCTTGTTCTTCTTTAAAAAATGTGGAGAACGCAACTGTAGTTTTTAACAAGAATGTCTTTGGGAATATCTTCAGAAGGAAGCGTCACTTGCTTGCACGGATCAAAGGAGTCCAGCATAGTCGCTTTTATAGTGACTCTGAAGCTTTGCGTGATCTTGAGTTCTGGTTAACAAGAGAATATAATCAGACTTTGAAACAAGAGGAGTTATTATGGTTCCAAAAGAGTAGGGAGAAGAAGGTGATCTTTGGAGACCGAAATACTAAATACTTTCATGCCACTACCGTCATCCGTCATCGAAAGAATAAAATTGCCAGGCTGAAACTAAGGGGTAGTAACGATTGGTGCGAGAACCCAGATATGATTAAATCCGAGGTCCAGAGCTATTTTACAGATCTCTTTGGCGTTACAGAGGGTCATGGAGCTAGCACATTGACCCTTAATCATGGGGTCCTTGATGACAGTATGAGAGAAATTTTGAATAGCCCGGTGTCCAGTAATGAGGTGTGGAAGGCAGTCCAATCTATGGGCAGCTTCAAGTCTCCAGGGCCGGACGACTTCCAACCGATATTTTATAAAAAGTATTGGCACATTATTGGGGGATCGGTTACGAAAATGGTCCAGGAAGCCTTCGCCACTGGGAATATTGATCCCCGAATCGCAGAGACTTTGATTGTTCTCATCCCTAAGGAAGATAACCCGGAGAATATTTCAAAATTTCGGCCATTAAGTCTATGTAATGTAACCTATAAAATTATCACAAAAGTGATTGTACAACGCATGAGACCTTTTATGGATACGATTATTCATCCGTTCCAAAGTAGTTTTATTCCAGGTAGAGGTACGGTGGATAATGTTATTTTGGCAAGAGAAGTGGTCCACTATTTAAAGAGAGCCAAGGGTCAGCTGGGTTCGATGTTAATCAAATTGGACCTCGAAAAAGTTTATGATATAGTTAATTGGGATTTTTTGGAGGGAACCTTGAATGATTTTAAATTTCCGGAACGGGTCGTTAAACATATTATGGGTGTTTCAGGTTCAGGTTTAAACCTAAAATCGCAAGTTAGAAACCTGAACCTAAATTTTCAGGGCTGAATTTAAGTTCGATTAACCTTATTTATAGGTTCGGTTATCTGGTTCACACCAAACCAATCCTGATAATTTATAAGTTCGATTCATGTGATTAAGATCCGGTTCACAGTTTTGCAGATTTTCTTGAACACCCCGTCGGTAATTAACTTTCTGTTTTCAGTTCGTTGAGTTCCTAACACCTGGAACAGGAGAGACTTTACCTTTCATTTCTTGTTACCAAGTGGTATGCTTTGCGTGATGACCGTTTGCAAATTCCTAGTCTTTATCTGTTTTCCACATTATTAACCTACTAGTTACCATGCTATCCAATGTTCCTGCAAGAAATTTATATGTTCAAAATCGAAGCGCATTTGAGTAATGATTGCCTATCTTTTGTTCCCTTTTGAATTTGACAAGTATAATGTTCCTGCCCCATATCTGTTTGATAAAAGTTCTAAACAAACTCCGCCTGGTTCTTATTTCTTGTTTCAAGATACTGAAATGCCTTTTTTCTTACTGTCATTTCCGAAATGGATAGTTTGTTTTGACTTGCTGATCTCAGATTGACTCTTTTACCATTTTATTCTTTACCTGCCTGATTGCATATTTTAAAAGAAATAAAAAGGATCGAATCGTCTATTGTGATTCTAATAGCATCTTCTGTTCGGTAAGGAAGGAGCCTAACTCTAAACACGTGAAGAGCCCATTTCCAAAAACAAGTGCTGCTATCTGTGGTCTCTCTTTGAGCTGCATTTCCACTCACCCTCTTTGAAAGTGAAGGTCGTGACCATGCCAAGTTCTCAATCCATGCATAGACTTTCATCACTTATTCGCTTCCAACTAACTCGTAACTTCTCTTCCTCATCTTCCCTTCCTGCCTTTGAACCCCCTCCCCTTGGCGCCCTTCGCAGGGTCGTGGTCACTGGTAACAATCCTTTCTCACTAGCTCAATACATATGTATATTCATAGAGGTACAAACACGTTTAAATGTATATACCTATAACTGGATAAGTTGTTGCAGGTTTGGGCATGGTAACACCTCTTGGATGTGGGGTTGAGGTGACGTGGGAACGTCTAATAGAGGGAAAATGTGGAATAAGGTCTATAACAACCGATGATCTCAAAATGGATTCATTTGATAGAGAGACCCAGTTGCTTACTTTCAATCAGTTGAATTCTAAAGTCGCTGCTGTAGTCCCCTGCGGGACTGGCTCCGGTGAATTTAATGAGGAGTTGTGGCTTAATCCTAAGGTAAAATAAGAAGAGAGATAAGAGAAAAGATTTTTTTTTCCCTTTCATATCTGTCTTTGTTTTTTTGAAAAATTTAAATTGATTTATAATAACGTATCTGTCTTTGTTGCATAGCATTTGTTTGCATCTTTTCATGTCTAGTATGCATTACATATATATATATCCATTTCTTGTCCGTCACTCAGAAATACATGTATATATCTATGTCTTTTAAGAAGATATATATCACTCCAAACAGTTGTTTTTGGCTGCAAGGTGAATTTGCAGCACTATTACATGTCTTCTATCTTCTCCTCTTTTTTTTTTTTTTCCTTGTTGTGGACAGTAATCTGTAGTATTCTTTAAAGATCAATAGTTAGAGTTAATGAGAAGAATGAGAAGAAAAACTAAAAGTGAAAGTTGTACTTCCTACCTATTATGCTGGAGCATTATACTTGGAGTGGTGGAGGAATGTATACTATCTTAGAATTGTCAAAGGATAAGTATGTTTGTTAGTCAAACACCTTGGTCATATTGTAAGGGGTATCTCATTATAAAGTCTGGTTTTTATTCCTCTTTGGATTTCCATGTAGAATCATGATAAATAAAAAAATATCACCCAAAGAAAGAAGAAGCTTTTCAAACATCTCATTGTGCTTTTGGTTGCAAAGACAGAGTTTGTGGGTCCTTCAAAATATCCCAAGTAATCCATGCAGGTTTAGAATCTGTTCCCACGTTTCATTTTGGAGGTCTTGAAAACTCATGAATTGTGATATAGGTAGGATTATTTGTCCAAATAGACTTTTTACGGTGAAATATATTGATTTTACTTTTCTGTATTGCCTTTTCCAACCAATCCTACTTCTCTCTTACATTGATCCCCAACATTTATGTGTTTTGCTGCAATGATTGCTGATTCACATATAATTTAGCTACCTTGAGCAGTTTACATATAATGTTATAATCCATGTTTCTTAGCAGCATCGGTCGATTGCAAGGTTTATAGGGTATGCATTATGTGCAGCTGATGAAGCTCTAAATGATGCCAAATGGATGCCTACTAGTGTGGAACAGAAAGAAAGAACGGTAATAATTTTTTGTCATGTATTTTCTGTCATATACTGCAGATCATAGTAACTGAATGCCTATTCTGTAATTCTTTAATTAAGTTGATTTTCTATGGCATGAAGAATTTCAGGGTGTCTCTATTGGTGGAGGAATTGGAAGCATAACTGATATCCTAGAAGCTTCACAAATGATATGTGATAAGGTAACTTTTAACATTCTTCCAGCTTTCTGTTGAAATCTAAAAGGAACATCTAGTTAAATTTGATTATGTCCCCACATTTGTGGAATTTTTTGGTTTCTGAGCTAAACCCTGATGATGTTCTTATGTTTTCGGAAATGACATGTTCCCTTGAAAATAGTTACTTGCATTCTTTTTATTTCAGCGAACTCGTCGGCTTAGTCCATTTTTCATTCCTCGCATATTGATCAACATGGCATCTGGTCATGTAAGCATGAAGTATGGATTCCAGGTAGGTAGATAATTTGTTTGTATTTGCCGAATGCATCTTTTCATAAGCTAAATATATTGTAACTGTATAATCACATATCCTACAAAAGGATTTTGGTATCTGATCAAATTGAGCAAGTCTCTTGATGTCACATCATGTATATAAGATAAAGTCATCCTTTTTAATTTTAAATGGTTCAATTTTGGCTAGAACATGGAAAAATTTTATGATATGATAGGTAAGTTGACTGATGAGCCAATTAGAGTTGAGTAGCACTATTCTAATGCTGTTCATTTTATGTGAACAGAAGCCTGCAGTTTGTACTGCTAAGTTCAATTACATTAATCAGTATTTTTCCTTTTTTTTGCCAATTGAAGGATATTTTTCCAATATGCATTTGGCATGTCTGTATAATCTAGTCTTTTTTTTGCGCATAGGGGCCAAACCATGCTGCTGTAACAGCTTGTGCTACTGGTGCACATTCTATTGGTGATGCTGCAAGGATGATTCAGTTTGGAGACGCAGATGTTATGGTAGCTGGTGGCACAGAGTCTTCTATAGATGCATTATCAATAGCAGGATTTTGCAAGTAAATATTACAGAGAAATTTATACTTGTCTGAACGATAGCTCTTTATGGAGGAATTCTATCATGATGCAGTTTCTTTATAAAAGAGCACAATGCACCCAAAAAGATGCAATATGTAGGAGGGCTTGTTGTTAATGGCTCCTTGATAGTTTTAAACTATACCATCTGCTGTCTAGTTCATGAAACTTGGAAGCAATAATGAGGTTTTAAGAACATAAGATTTGCTTGATGTGTTGCTTAATAGTAGTTGGTGGTCATATTTCCTTTATTGTATTCCTATGTCTATAAAGTCCTCATAGATGAAAATTTTCTGTATCTAGTAAAACTGAGAAAGAAGTTATACAAAACTTTAAGATTCCTATTATATCTAACCCCTTTTTAATTTGCTTGAGTGTAAATTATCAAATTTGTAAAAACTGTCAAGCTCTCACATATGAATTTTCTAGGCCACTAGTAATCATGAGCTTGAACTTAACTATTTAGCAATTCAAATCTTTTGGCTTGCAATCACATGATTGCAAGTTTGGATCTTTAAGGTGGCATGTGGTGCAAGTTTGAACATACTTCTTGCTTGAAATAACATGCTATCTCCATAATTCCCTTCATAAGACCTCATCTAGGTAGGATGATAACTTGGTGAGTTGTAATTTCAATGCTCCATGCTTAAAATTTGAGACTTTCAAGCACATAATATATTCCAAATCATACTCCATTTAATTTCACTTAGGTCCATAGTGGGGCTTGTGATAATTATATGTTGCTTATGCTATTTGCATACTCTTACAAGTATGATTGGCAGAGATATATTGAGATTCTATACTATATTCATTTGATTGACGGGCCTTTCTGGCAGGCTTGCTAACTTTTTGACTGAAAGACTGCCCTTTCATGTGGCAGGTTTTTATAGTTAGGCTTCTGTGACATTGGATTTTCTTGCATGAAGTAATTCACCTGGTACTTTCCGGTTAATGTTACATTTCAGGTCGAGGGCCTTAACTACAAAGTACAATTCCATGCCCCTAGAGGCATCACGGCCATTTGACTGTGGTAGAGATGGATTTGTGTAAGTATGCTTCTTTAGCAATTTTAGTGTTCTTATATGCCAATTTCCTCTAATTCTTGCTGACATTTAGCTTTCCTTGGAGATCAGAATTGGTGAAGGTTCCGGTGTCGTGGTATTGGAAGTAAGTTTGGATATTTATTCATTGAAAATGTTCATATGTTTCATGCACATAGATGATTTTTTTCCCCTTGTCCTTATCAAGGAACTTGAGCATGCAAAAGAAAGAGGAGTAAAAATTTATGCAGAAGTTCGAGGTTATGGGATGTCAGGTTGGTCATTGGAACATGACTAAATTGAAAATTCCTGCATATCATGCTTTTAGTTCTTCCTTTTACTTATTGTTATTGCTAGGTGATGCATATCACATAACTCAGCCACATATGGATGGAAAAGGAGCTATTTTGGCCATGACTCGGGCATTAAAACAGGCAAGCTATGTTATCAGTCTGATTTTCACTATTATTATTAATTCTCAAGAGAATGTAGCCTGCTTGAATGGGTGAGTTGCGCAGATACGTTTGAGGATGAACTGGTAAAATGTTAGAAATAGTTAGTCCAGCCCTGCTAATGTTGACAGCAGATTAACTTAATAAAAATTTGCACTTACATTTCCTGAACCTTCAAGTGGAAATAGTCATTTGTAACATGATTTCCTTGTCGTTGCAGTCTGGTCTTCATCCCAGTCAAGTGGATTACATAAACGCCCATGCTACATCAACACCTTTGGGTAATTCTTTCGGATATTTTGTTGTTTTTTCTGTCAATACAATTATGTAATATCTTTAAAATGTACTCGTTGAACCTATGAATATGCAATTCCTATTTCGGGATTCTCCTATTCAGGTGATAAAGTGGAAGCCAGTGCCATAAAAAATGTATTCTCTGATCATACAACTTCAGGTGCCTTGGCATTGTCATCCACAAAGGTAAAATCTGGTCATCCGTATTTACTTTGGAGGATGAAAAGGATAGAAATTCTGTTGGTTACTGTTTCATACACTATAACTGAATTACTATCTCGGAAGGACAAAAACTAGGTGTCTAACGATTCTGATGCTAGAGGTGGTCAATGTCCGATCCTGCCTATGGCATTGATAGTGTGATGTTAATTATGAACTGACTAAATATATCTAAGGATCATTATGGAATGATATAATGCTTTTTGAGATTTGCCAGTGCCAGGAAGGAGGTAATGCAGATGATGCTTATATAATTCTTTTAATTGAAGGCTAACTAAATAATGGATAGATGAGTACCCAGACGGGAAAAGGCTGGCTTATCATTCAAAGTGGCATCCATTTATACATGGAACGTTTTTCTGTTAGTTATTATTTACTATAACCACCATTCACGCTGAACTTAAAACCAGATGTTCTGTTTATTATGTTTTGGTATTGCAATATTTTCAGGGTGCCATAGGTCATCTCCTTGGAGCAGCTGGTGCTGTTGAAACAATTTTCACAATTTTAGCAATATACCATGTAAGCTATTCTCATGGCAGGTTTACCTTACAAATAGCAATTAAATCATTTCTAGATTGAATTATGCTTGATGCCTAGTTTTGCTCCTGATGATGATTTCTGGTGGCAATAACGCTCTTCTTCTCAGGATTTTGAATGAAGTAATCCAGTGAATATCTGAATTAAAATTTCTCACAAGTTGGATTGAACCCAGAATTTTTCGTATTTGATTGTCATTTCATGTAGTTTTCTTTGCATAATTGGGTACAATATTACCTATCACTTCTTTTCTCTGTTAGGCCATACTTTTGTACGAGGTTAGTAAATATATATTGGAAATCTTGGTGTGATATTGCAGGGAATTGCACCATTGACTCTTAACCTCACTAGACCGGATCCCATATTTTCAGACAAGTTTATGCCATTGACTGCCTCAAAGAAGCTGCCAATAAAGGCAGCTTTGTCAAACTCTTTTGGCTTTGGAGGAACTAATGCATCATTGCTGCTGGCCTCTGCCTTTTAGAACAGATTGAGTAGATGTGCTGTAATCTTGGCTGCTATAAATTTTATTTAACTTATTAAGTAAATCTGCAGAATCGCCGTGGCTTGTAAAATTTCAGGACAATAAAGAAGAATGATTGTGTTCTTCTAGATCTTTTAACATCCAACTCCTCAGATATGTACTTTATTTGCAAAATTTACCTATCTTGCCTGAATGTATAAATCTGACACAGTGAAGCTTCCGTAGCTGAATTGTTGAACATGTCTAAGTAGGGAATTTTCCTGATGTCCCCTAACATTTATATGTAGCTGCTCCTGGCTGTTTCTGTGGATGCAATTAACATTTATATTCATGTATTAAGAATCCGTAATTTTTTAAAGAAAAGAGCTATGGAATCGAAGAGTGGTGACCTTCCTTCCCATCACTTTTCCCCATTCTCTTTCTTCCCTAAAATATGAAGCTGCAGCCAACTAGCCAAAACAAGCCATTGGTTGAAACCGAGCTTCAAAACCCGGGACCCTGGAGGTGGGAATATCTATTTTAATGGTGTTGGTGCTATTCTTGCTTATGCATTTGGTCCAGACGATGTTGTTTCAAATGATCATTATGAGGATTCACATTGAGAATTTCCCAAGCTAAATTTAGAACTTTCCTAGCCTCATTGATATTAGTCTCCAAGTTATTCAAGGAATGACTATTCAGTCTTTTGAGTTCTTCTTTAATAACTTGAAGTTTCTTCATACATTTGAAAGCACTCGAACTCTTGACCTTGAAAACCTAATCATCTTAATACTACCTCATCAAACTCAGAAGCATCCGACATATAATTATTAAACATGAAAGGGTCATGCTCTGTTTATGGCTACCTAATTTAGGATAACTTCTACTAGTGAATGATTTGAGCACAAAGGATTATTAAAACTTGCCCTGGCATTAGGAAGGTCCAAGAACCATGAGAGGTTAACCTTGGCTCTATTAAGTTTTTTTTTTTTCTAGTGAATCAATTGTCCATTTACTTAATGTTCCAATTAACTTTTACTTATTGTTCCAAGTAAAGGTCACAATCTGATAGACCAGATTTATTGATACATCTATAGAAGTCTTCATACGAGGAAGCCTTGTGATTCATATGGGCATTTATTTTGTGACTAAACCAAGCGCAATTGAAATACTTCAAGATGAACTAAGGCATGGATCTATTCAAGCTAATATTAGTAATATCTAACCAAAGAAGCTTTCTAAGAGACACAATATTATAAGCATATGTGAAATTGACTACCATTCTATCCATATAATGAGAAGAGGTAAATTCAATGTCAAGTATATGATCAATATTCCAAGATGATTCAATCTTCACTTATTGAGTGTTAAAAGCACCAAGAATTATACCATTAAAATGAGGTTGGTGATTAGTAAGCAAATTCTAATTTTTGTCAAAAACCCATGAAGTTGCACACAAGCGATTGGTTTTTATTTTGGTCTCGAGCAAAATTTCTTAAATTGAATAGAGTCTCTAATAACATGTTCCTTGGAGGACAATTCATTCTTCTCATATTCTAGGCCATGACAGATAGAAGTTGGAGGTTAAAAAGGCACTAATTTAGGCCTTTGCTCAATCTTTCTCCTGGCTCTCTTGTTTGACATAGAAGTCAATTAAGTAGATCCTAGTAAAGGGTTAGATGGTAGATTCTCATCAAAGAAGGTTTATACTATCATAGGAAAGCTCATCATTGGCAAGCCAGGGTTGCCTAAGTAGGAGGAGACTCTAGTATCTAATTAGTCTCCCCTGCTTGCTTAACCTTATGATCACCTTTTTTTGCTAGTATTTCACTTGACTTGGTAAAGGGAAACTTTTGAGTTTTTATTTCTATACTTGAGTCCAACTAGGTAGTAGCTGAGGCATTATTCACTAGCTCATCATGTTCGCAAAAATTAAAAACTTTCTCAGTAGCTTTTCAAACCTTAGTAGGATTGGATTTAGTTAGTTTCCGTTAGTGGCTCATTAATATTTCAGCTTGAATAAGCTTTCCTTCATCATTTAACTCGAGAATTCTTATATTATCAAGCACCTCCTTCTCAAGCTTGATTTTTAGGCAAATTCTTATGTAGCATATCTTCTTTAGAGTTTTTGTATTTTTATAAATGCATATAAGTCTTCCTAATGTGTTAGAAAGGTAACTTAGCCTTTTTGTTGACCAATACTCCAATAGAAAACTATGAAAAATCTTCTCCACCTCCAATCATATACACCATTTTATAAAAGAAAAGGTTTACTTCTCACTTGCTAAGGTCCCATTTCCAAAATCTTGATCAAATTCACCTTACTAATTTAAGAAAGAATAATAGATTTTCATTTATAAAGGTGTTCTCTAATTCATATTTGTTCTAATATGTAATTGTCCATTTTTACACCAACAGAAATAGTCTATTTTTAATGAAATACTTTACCTGAATGGAGACCACTTAGAAAGACCTTGATTTGAGTACCTTAACAGGTGGTGCAATTGTTAGCAAACCATCATAAACAATGGGAGGGAAATATATAAGGATCTCAAATGGTGATTAATCCGTGATAACCTTAGACCAAGAGTGGGTGTTAGGGGACTAAGGGAGTGGAGAAAGAAGAAGAAGCATTTGGAAGGGGAGTCCAAGAGAAAACTAGTTAGAGAGAAGATAACAAAACTAAAGGGAAGGATATAAGATGAGGAGACGAAGAGAGAAAGGTGGCGAGGAAGAAAGGATGCGACTTAGAGTGAAAGATGACAAAGAAAGAGAAAAGGGAAACTGTAATGAAAAAGTAGACAATGCAAAGATGAATAAGGCAAAGGGGGAGAGTCTATGTTGAAAACAAAAATAAACTAAGTAAATATTTATGAAGGAATAGTCATTACACAAATGTGTTAACTTAAAAAGGAAGGCTACGAAAATAAAAAATATGAAAAAGGAATTGATGTATTTTTGAACCCATATTTTGATGAACACTAAGACAAGAAACAAAAACTAGTAAAATAGGAGACAAATAATATTAGAAAATGTGATTGCTCCCAAATAGAGTGCTGCAGGAGTACTCTTCTTTATTTATATAAGGTGTGGTACAAGTAGATGATGCCATGTATCCCAAGGAACATTCTAAAGATACAAACATACAAAAGATAATATAATAAATGAATGATATTATTTATTCTTAACTCCCTCCTTGACTTCGAGGTTCTTGCGTTTTCCTCTTCTTTTCGCTTGTTGTTTGACTTACTCTTGATGGAGTGACTGTTACTCCTAACTTGTCTCTCAAATACCAGAATCGGGCATATGGAAGAGGTTTTGTGAGACAATCAGCGAATTGATACTCAGTAGGAACATATCGAACGGTTAAGTGCTTTGACATTACTTGATCTTTTACAAAATGAGCATCTATGTCAATATGTTTGGTCCTAGCACGGTGCACCGGATTTGAGGCCAAGGTTGTTGCACTGGTGTTATCACACCATATAACATGTATATGCTTAAGTCGTAAGCGAAGTTCAGAGAGAAGACAT
>JANJEY010000003.1:56401462-56412583 GCA_024703695.1 Erythroxylum cataractarum | reverse complement strand
ACTGATTCAAGATAGCATAACACAAGCCAAAGTAATTCTAGATCATATGTATAGTAGCATACATGGTCTTATTATAGAGTTGTTGTTAGGTGGATTTCAGTGCTTTATCACATTCATTAATGATTTTTAAAGGAAGTTTAGGTATATTTTATAAAACAAAGTTTAAGGCGTGGAATACTAAGGTAGAAAATCAAAGCGTGGAATACTAAGGTAGAAAATCAAACATATAATAAAATCAAATTCATGAGATCAATCAACAATATTAAGAACACAAACTCACAATTCTAAGAGCATGGGATTCAAAGAAACCATACTATTTTAAAAATATCACAATAGAATAATGTTTTAGATAGAATAAACAAATATATAACTATGGCCAAGTGTTTGCGGTTGAAAGAAGGGCTTCTTAAGATTTTCTAGGAAAAATTAATGAGTATAGCATGTTACCTTGTCAATAAATCACCATAAACATCTTAGATAAGATAGTGGAAAAAGAAGTATGGACAAGAAGTAAAGTAGATTTCTCTGATAACCTTTGATTGTGTTGCTTATGTGCATGTTCACAATGATAAGAGGTCTAAACTTGATTTGAGGTTGAAGAATGGTATCTTTATTAGCTATCCTAAAGGTGCACATGGATATAAGTTTTAAGACCCAATATCAAAGAGAAAGGTGATTAATAGGGATGTGGTATTTAATGAGCATCATATGTTGAATCAAACATATGAAATGAATATGTGAGGATCGACAAAGGATAGTACAAAGGAGGTATAAATGGAACTAAGTCATTATAAAATAGATTTAAAAGTACCTTCTAGTTTGAAAAATAGACTAATTTCAAAATAAAAGCCTCAGTATAATATAACCAAGGATAAACAAGACTTACCACTAGGCCATTAAATAGATATAATTAGGAAGACTTGATATCCTTCACACTCATTATAAGCAATGGGATCTAACTAACTTTTAAAAGGCTATGAACACGAGAGTTGGTATAGTTTCTTTGAACAAGAATCGAACATTAGAGTTGGTATAGCTTCTCAAAGGGTAGAGGCTTATATAGGGTACAGATGGGTATAAAAGAAGAAACCAATAGTAGTAGAAAAAGAAGGAGAATTTTTCAAGGCTCAATTAGTAATTAAAGGGTACACATAGTCAAAAGGGATTTATTATGAAGAAATATTTTCACTAGTGGTTCATTATGCTTCCATCATCATTTTTATCGCATTAGTAGCAAGTCTAGATATGCATTTAAAGTAAATACATGTGAAGACAACTTTTGTTTATAGTGATATAAACAAATTTATATAGAACAGCTTAAGGGGTTTAGTTAACTTAGAAAGGAACATTTGATGTGTAAATTGAAAACTTTCCTTTATGAATTGAAGTAGTCTCCACAATAATGGTACAAAATTGTTTGACTGTTACATTATCTAAATTGACTACTAGAGATATGAATATGGATGTCGTGTATATATTAAGATCCCTGATAATGCATTGTTTAAAAGATTGTGTTCAAGTATTTAAATGGTACATTAAACTATAAGATTGTGTTTAAAAGTCAACACAATGATCTTTTAGTTATGGAATATTTGAATCTAGATTGTGGTGGAGATTTGGATAATAAGAGACATATTATATAGTATGCCTTTACTCTTATAAAAGAGCCTATTTGTTAAATCAACATTATAGTCTATGGTTACTAACTAAAATTAAAAAATAGTACATGGTAGTGAATGAGGATGGTAGGAAAGTATTATAGCTTACAAAGTTAGTGAAGGAGGTGGACATCGATCAAGGTGGAGTTTATAAATAATGCAATAGCCAAAACGTTAACTTTTGATAAAGCATCAAGTGCATCATATAAAAATCAAGCATATAGATTTGAGGTTTAACAAGATTAGGAAGTTGATTGCATTTGGACAGACCTGGTTAAAAAAGGTTGACACTTTATAAAATACAGTTGATATATTGTCAAAGTCGATTACCATGGAGAAGTTTAAGTATTATTAGGACTTGATTAATATCTCAAGGTGTTAGACAATGATACAATCTAACCTATAAAAAGAGTATATTCATTAAGGTGGAGATTGTTGTATATAGCTCATATACGAGGTATACAATCTTGGAGTTTTTAAGATGGAAACAAACAATTCTTGAAAACTTTTTGGGGGAATATGACATAGGATATTGTAGTCTGTAGAAGTTTTCCCCTATTAGATATCGATTGTGGATATCGAGAAAATATAAAACCTGAATCTGGGTTGACGTTTTCTTACAAAACATGAACTCAAATAAATAAGATACTTGAATTCTATGAATATCAACTCCAAAGCCCACTTCCCTCAAACAATGTGTGCACAGCTATGATTTGTCTAACTGTTGAATAACATGTCTACCCATCATCATGTCTATTCCAGGCTCAATAACAACAAAAATCGAGGCAAAGCAATTATCTAATTAGATATAGATCTTCTTAATGATCTCATATGATTTACTTTTCATCAGAGAAATCATGCTTATGGAAATATTATCATGGGACAAAATCTAGCAGCAAGCTGACAGAACTTGACACACTACAATCACATGAAAGGAAGCAAACACATGTAGAAGACCAGGGCATCCAAGGACATAAAAATTATCAAAAAAGAAAAGTTTGTAAATTCCCATATTGATCATACGAGCTCTTCATTCTTTATTAATCTAATTGAATAATGCTCTAGTTTTTGATGCATTGAAAGCAAAGATGAATCTTGTATTGCAAATGTACTGTAGTTTGTGAACAAGCCATTGTTTTTTATTAGAACTCTTTCTTCCTCCCTCAATGTTAACTTGAGCTCTTTTAACCACTTCATAATTATTCTCAATGCTTTTTATGGTGTTTAATTAGAAGTTATTTCCAGGCCCTTTAGTTGCCAACTTCTTGACCTTTTCACCAGAAAACAACACATAATTCATGTCTACCAACCCCTGTGGGAGTTATGACTATATACTGACTAAGATAGACATTGTAAGACTTGATTTCTTCTCCTTTTTTTGTGTGTGTGTGTGCTTATATGGGTTTTTTTATATAAAAAAAAAAACTTGGCAAAATATATAGTTGACTAGTTGGATATATAAGAGCTAATTTCATAATCATGTGAACAGTCTTGCTTCATCAAGGATCCTTCATTTACTCTCTATTTAAGTGTCAAAACCTAGAAATATTAGATGTATGAGCACTAATTATTATATACTTTGATTTAAATTTAAGCAATAATATAGAAGCAATGTGAACCGTTTTGGGAACATGGGGTGGACATAGTTTTATAATTCCGAGAAAGAAAAAGTTGGATTCCTGACTTGAATGCTTCTCCAATCTCCAATACTTTTTCCATTTTTAGGATGCTCTTGACACAGGGATTATGTAATAGTGGCGTTCCAAACTCAATACTATATAGTATTGATTTAGCACTTCCGAGGCACGAAAGAAGATTACATAACGTAGTAGTCTACGAAGTCGTCGATGTCATGAGTTTCAACTAATCCCACTTTGTTTATCACATGTTGAAGAGAAGATTGTCTATTGCAAACATATTTTGTCCGATTGTCGGCCTATCAAAGCACCGGGAATATTGGTTTAATTTCACTGGCTTTTCTTATCTCTTCTTTCCAAGGATGCTTCCTTGAAATGATTCCTTCTTCTTCTTTTTGTTTTCCTTCTTGCTTTTGAGTTTCTTACTGATGCTTATCATCCCAATGTTATTGTCTTTGTCTTTGAACATTCTACTACGTGGCTAATCTCTTGTGCTTACTTTAGCAGCATATTTAATTATATTGATCTAACTAGAAAGCATAATCTTGCTGCGCCGATCTCTGCACTTGCCCCACCACTATCATAATAATATATAATCCCTAAATTTAAGCTTGGAAGCTAGTTTAAGTCAAAGCACTACTCGTATGGAAAAGAAAGCTCCGAGTCTTTGAAAAAGGTGCACCTCTTTTTATCTTGTTTACTGTTGATTTGAAATATCTTATTGAACTGTAGAATGTTATGAGGTTGAATACAATACGATTGGAACTGAGAATAATTTCAGAAAACAATAGTACCCTAAAACAGGAGAAGAAAGAACATGCATACAATAAAATATTCCTTGGACAAGAGTTTGGAGACAAAAAACTGTAGAAAGCAGCTACTAACTCGTGAGAATCTTGTTCTGAAAATAAAATAAGCAGAAGAGAGTAAAGAAAATTTTGTTAACTTGATGATCACCTAGAAATCTCACTCTACATAGCTTAATTAATTATTTAAACATGATCTACAAGATCCATATACTGTAATGTGAATCTAATACAGGAGAAAGGAGATCTATGGTGCCAATAGATGAATTGCGGTTGTCTATAATAGATCTTTACGATGTGGAGACAAGAAAATTCAGAGATACCAGCATATCCCTTACACATTTGATGCCAAATCCTCTATCAATCTTAGTAATCACTCAAGGCTTAAGATGGATTCTTCCTAGTCCCCAATTATTGTTTTCAAACTTAATTTTGTCTACTACTTCCCATATGGAACAGAAAAAGGACATGAGTATACTACATGCCAAACGGATAAAGAAACATGGAGTCAGTGATAAACATGGCTTGGAATTCTGGGTCTGTTTTTTTTTTTTTTTTTTGCTAAACACGTCCTTAGAGTCTTGAGGTAGACCTACGTCGTTTACCCCACAATATGTTCCTGAAGAAAGAAAGATCGGTTCCTTTTACAAAAATATCATGACATGATTGGTGTTTTAGGTCTCCACCATTTGAGCTGGTTTAACACGTATTGATTTATAGCAATCCATTTTGGTTTTGGAACGTGGCTTGCTCTGTTACTCCCAGACCAGCTGCTTGTAGCCACGCTACACTCTTATATCTCAACCAAAATTGTGTGGTTCATATAGAGCTATTCAATTTCATTCCTTATACGGTTTATTACTCAGATTTAATGGAATTATGAGAAACTATAATAAGAAGAAAAAGAGACAAAACCAAATTTAGATCCTATCGTAACTTCTTTAATTCAGGCATAGCAAGAATCAACCCCTGGAGGCATTAACATTGGACCTTTTTCTTTTTTCCTGTAAGAAGAGGGGTATCACAGCAAATAAGCTAAAGCTCGTTAATTAATCAATCATCTTGTATTCCATAGCTATCAACATTATAAGCAGTATAATTGTAGCAACCTGCAACCGGTAACTTCTTCACAGCTACTATGTTGTTCATGTGACCGAATAGTTGAAACTTGGTTGATGGGTAGTTCCAGTCTAGTAAGTTAATTGGTATCAAGAAACAAGCAGAAAGTCTTAAATAAATGTGGGTAGCTGCCTTTCCTTTTGAGCAACTCTCGAAAGGGTACTTTTAATGGACAGCACTTCCAACTTGGGTGCACTTTGTGTTGGCCTTTTACAAGACACTACTCCAATCTAAATTCTCATGGGGTCCCGTCCCCTTTCAATCAATATACATATTCCTCCTCCTCCATTTATTCTGCTTTTGTCCAACAATTGATAGTGAATATGATAAGGAAACAATACAAGTACAATCATGCATTGCATACAGACTGTGAAAGAAAGACCAGTTAATTATATTTCGAGACCACAAACTCCAGCCGTTGAGCCCTTAGGCCCCTAGCTAGCTACTATTTCCAGTCCATTCTATGTCATGCTCATCTTTCATTTTGCTCATGTGGATTTGAACGCGTAGGCGTAGCTAACCTGTCTCCTTCTGGTTGCTTTCTTCCATCAACTTAGAAACATTGAACCTTCATACGAGTTCTTGGACATGTCTTCTTACAGATACAACGTTTGAGCTATGAGGAACAATAAGAGAAACATGCTGAATGCAACGTTCTTACAAATAAAATACATTATAAAAATTAGTTTTAAATTTTTATTTATTTAATATTAATTAATGGTATAATTAATTTTGATAAATTTTCTAATTCAATTTATTACAGTTTATTGTTATAATTAATGCAAATTTTAAAAACTTATTTATTAAATAAAATATATTTAAGTCTAAAAATTCAATCTTATTAATATTGATTCAAATTTTAAAATACATTTGGTAAATATAAATGTTTTTAATAGTTTAATTGTTCACTTAAAAAAAATAGAAGTATGATAAATTTATTATTAAATTTTTAAATCAATAACCTAGATAATTCATAAAATTAATTTTCTGTATTTTTATTTAAAAGTATAATAATTAAATATTATTTTAACTACGAAAAGCATAAAACAAAAGGTTGCGGGAGTGGACCAAAAGGAAACGAAACATGATTGGGCATTGATTGGATGCAACTGACAAATTAAAAGCATGAATTGTCTTAAAATGTTGCCGGCAACACAACTAATTACTTAACGCATACAAAACACGTCAAGGTCAAACGCAGTAAAAAAATAAATAAATATAAAAAAGGTAAATCAAATCAGGTGGAAGCTTCCGTAGTCCGTACTCGACCCACCTAAACTTTTTTTTCTTTTTTTTCAAACAAACAATTTTTTATTAACAATAAAAGTATGTAATATTAGACTTTCTCAAATTTTGTATATTATTATTATTATTATTGTTTATTCTTTATGAGTTGAATTCTTATTTATGGAGATATATACTTATCTTTCTATCATTAGGTCAATTTTGTGATAGTGTATATCTATGAAAAAAAAGAATAGAAGAATATTCAATATAATATTTTTTTGACAAAGTCAAAGCACATTAATTCTCATCTTTTAAAAAATAAAATTTGCCTAATTAATTAAAAGATAAAAATATAAAATATTTTGAAATTTATTTACTTTAAAAATACTCTTTCCAATTTAAAATATTTTCATATAATTTTATGAAATTAGAAAATAATTTTTATTACATTAGGTTAGTAGAAATTATTATTAAAATTGTATCTATATAAATTTTATTATATGTAAGAATAGACACATAGTTATTAATTTAAATAAAATCTAAATATTGTAAAATTAGAGAAATTGCCAAATATCTTAATAGCTTTTATTGAAAGAGAACATAAGTAATAGAGTGTCAGTTTAAATTAGCTTATATCAGTAGAGTTTTTGTCAATAGAATTTTTCTGATAAGAGTTTTTCTAATAAGTCAGTTGACTGTTTTTGCCCTTATTATTATTGTTGTTATTGTTATTATTGTTGTTGTTCTTCTTATATATAGAGATATATACCTATTTTCCAACCATTAGGTCAATTTTGTAATAGTGTATATATATATGAAAAAAAGATTACTCTATATAATATTTTTTGGGAAAATCAAAGCACATTAATCCTCATCTTTTAAAAAATAAAGGTGCCTAATTAAGTAAAAGATAGAAATGTAAAATATTTTGAACTTTATTTTTTTTTTTTAAAATATTTCCGATTTAAAATACTTTTCATTTATTTTATGACATTAAAAACTAATTTTTATTACATTAGGTTAGTAGAAATTATTATTAAAATCGTATTTATATAAACTTTATTATATGTAAGAATAGACAACATAATTATTAATTTAAATATTATAAAATAAGTGAAATTGCCAGGTATCTTAATCTTAAAGCTTTTATCGAAAGAGCACGTAAGTAATAGACCAATACTTCCATCTAAAAGCATGTGAGAACAATCAGAACCACACGCGTCGTAGAATTCCTTTCTCTTTCTGCATAGTTACCCTTCTCAATTCTTCGATCAAAAAGAGGAGCGCAACCAATGCCACGTGACAGTGACCCAGTTCAGCGTCATCGCACGTGCCGGTCATCCCACGTCACCTCCCGTAAGGCTAGAACTCCACTGTAAGTTCTTCTTTTTAGGGATATTAAAAAAAAGAAATTTTTTACCTCGACAGTCGACAGTCAATCAACGGTGAAAAGTAAAAACTATCTTCACCGCTGCCCCTTCATGAGTCATGACTATGAATACCCCGCAACCACTTTCTTCTCTTTTCCACACAATCTCAAACCAAACCACAGAAAAAAGATCAAAGCCTTTCCACTTCTCTTTCCAAGAAGTGGCCTTCACTTCCAACTGGGTGTTGCTTAGAAACCCTAATTTCCCTTTTGGCCCTGACCCTTTGAAGAAAAAGCCTGCTACTTTCAAAATCATTGCATTTAATGCCTCTTATCTTATCTGCACTATGTTCTTCTCTTCTTCTTTTTTTCGGGTTCCCTCCTAGTTTCTGCTACTGTTTCTTCTTCTATATGGTGTCACAAATTCTGTTTTTACATCTTTTGAGCATCTGATTCGATCGGTTGTTTAGAAATCATATAGAAGAACTTCCTTTGCTTTACTCTTTACAGTCTCCAAGAACCTTGTATCAGATTCGATTGCTCCGTTTCTCTACAATTTTTTTGACTTGTATTAGTTGAACTTGAACCCCTTGCTCTTTAAAACGTGTTCCTAGTTCTCTCCACTAAAGAGAGAGGAACATATATACAAGAACTGGATTCTCATTTTTTAAGATGTTATTGTGTAGCCACCGTGACTCAGACGGTGATCCAAGCTTAAAGGCCACAAGTTCTTATTCAAGTGATAGTTCAATGAATAGCGAAAGCTTTACTAGTTACAGTCGTTTTTCTTTCGAGCTCATTCCAACAAACTCCAGGTCTTCGCCGGAAAATCTCAATCTCAAGCCCCACCGTGCATCGGACTTCGCCTACTCCGCTATCCGCCATGCCACCTTCCGTCGCAAGACGGGCCTCACTTTCCGCGACTTCCGCATCCTCCGCCGCGTCGGGTCTGGCGACATCGGTACCGTCTACCTCTGCCACCTCAAGAACGACGATGACCTTGTGGATAACGAAGAGGATGTTGGTGACATTAATAGGATGTGTCTCTATGCCATGAAAGTGGTCGACAAAGAGGCATTGGCCCTTAAAAAGAAGGTGCACAGAGCGGAGATGGAGAGAAAGATCCTGAAAATGTTGGACCATCCATTTTTGCCAACCCTTTACGCAGAGTTCGAGGCCTCCCATTTCTCGTGCATTGTTATGGAGTACTGTTCCGGTGGTGACTTGCATTCTTTGAGACACAAGCAGCCTCAAAAACGTTTCTCTCTTAGTTCGGCGAGGTACTTAAATCATATGCCTGCCTATATATTTCAACGTTCATTTTAAAGGTCACTGAAAAGGGTTTTATTTTCCGCTGTGATATAAAAATTTAAGAGAAAATTCAAAATCTCCAAACTTTTTGATGTTCTAAATGATTTCTACCGAAAAGAAAAAACCACTGCAACTTTCCTGCTTATCATTGACCTTTTTTTGCATGGAGTAGGTAGCCTGTTGCTGTTTTTGTTTTCTAGTGCAATTGATGGGTTCTTATCATGTCTCCTCCTGGCTCTGCAAGGTCATGTTCCATGGGAAAACTCAATCATTCTTTTGTTATTTATTTTTCTCTTCATGACAATTTCAAATTAATAGACTTTCCTGGAAAAATCACTTTCTGGGTTTCCTTTTCACGTCTGGACAGCAAAGATTTCCTATGATTTTCTCTGACTTAGCCGCAAATTCCCGTTATTTGAAGTTTCCCATTAATAGCTCAATAGTGTCACCTCAACGTCGTTGCTAACCTGGATCAGGCTCAACTTGCAAGAAATCACAGATTTTTCTGAGAATCTCTTATCCATTTACTCCTTTTCGTAGTTTTTAATCTAAAACATTAAAAAAAAAAACAACTAATGTTGGAGCAACTTTTGTGTTCCGTCAGGTTCTATGCAGCGGAGGTTCTTGTAGCTTTGGAGTACCTTCACATGCTCGGAATCATATACAGAGACCTGAAGCCTGAAAATGTTTTGGTCAGATCAGATGGTCACATCATGCTCTCCGATTTTGACCTCTCACTATGTTCAGATGCAATACCAGCCGTTCAATCTCCATCCTCGTCTCCTGATACCGCGTTCCCTGCTGTGTTACCCTACGCCCGATCACGCTCCAAAAAAACCTTCTCCTGCCTCATGAACCGGCTCTTCCGTTCTAAGAAGATCCAGACCCTGAACTCGAACCGTCTCTTCGTCGCCGAACCCATAGGAGCCCGGTCCCGCTCTTTTGTTGGGACCCACGAGTACGTGGCACCGGAAGTTGCATCAGGTGGATCCCACGGGAACTCGGTCGACTGGTGGGCCCTTGGGATTTTCATCTACGAACTAATCTACGGACGAACGCCGTTTGCGTCACAAGTGAACGAGCTGACGCTGCGGAGCATCGTAAAAAGGCCCTTGACTTTTCCCACCCTCTCGGCTTCTTCCACACACGAGCAGCACGCGCGGGACTTGATATCCGGGTTACTGATCAAGGATCCGAACGGTAGGCTCGGGTCAAAGAGGGGATCCGCCGACATCAAAACCCATCCGTTTTTCAAAGGCCTCAATTTTGCATTGATCAGAACGCTGACTCCACCGGAAATCCCTGGTCTAAGGACCAGCAGAATGGCGTCGTTTCAGGACAAGGCTACACCGTTTGATTATTTTTAAGAAGAAAGAGGTCCCCTGGATATTTGCCACATTTTGTCCCAAGGCGGGGTCAGGGTGATAAAATATTAAATAGCTGCATGTGTAAGTCCAGTCGTTTTTCTCATAAGAAAAAGAAACAGATACTTCAAATTGCCATTTTAGGTTTCGCTTCACTAACACGAATGACAACTTACAGCGTGAGGGTTCTGGTTGATAGATTTAAGAAAGGTAACGAATGAAAAGTTGTTTCTTTATTGTGAATTATGGTTTGTTGCGGATTAATATTATAAGGTAATAGTTTGATATCTTAATTTTAAGAAATCTTTTGGAAAAATGGTTTGATATCTTAATTTTAAGAAATCTTTTGGAAATTCATTTTTTATTCATAATTTTTTAAAAAAAATATGTTTAATGTTGATTAATTATAATATAATAAATAAATTTAAATATATTTTATTTATTAATTAAAATATTGTAATTAATTAATTACAATATAATTAATTAAATTATTATTATTAACTATAACTAAAATATAACTATTCATTAATTATAATATAATTCATTCATTAATTAAAATATGATAAATTTATATTTCTTAATATTTTTATAAAACAAATAATAATAATAATAACAGTAACCATTCTATCT
>JANJEY010000003.1:56358832-56380743 GCA_024703695.1 Erythroxylum cataractarum | reverse complement strand
TTTTTCTAGATTTTTCTTTTTTCTTCTTTTTCTTTTTCTTTACAATTCTAGAGTTTTCCTAAATCTAGAATTTTCTACAAGTCTCTAAGAAATTTGTTGGTGATTTCTTAACAGCCAAAGAAGATTGTTCATATCTTGTCATTCTACACAAAGAGGAGTCTTCGACAATAAGACGACGAAGAGAGGAGTGTTATAAGGTTTGGGGACTATTTGAGAAATTAGTGATTCAACCAAATGTGAAGAAAAAGAGGCAGAGACGTTTACTAATTGGTAAGGGGAGCTTATGATTTAAAAAAAAAAGTAAAAAATATTTAGGTTTGAAAAAATGACGAAATCTTAATGGGGAGTAATGTTTATGCCAATTTAGGATAAAAAATTAAATGTTTTTAAAATATTAAAGTTCTTTTTGAATGCTCTAAAATATTAGAATTTAAGTTGAATTTTGGTACAAATTTTATGGTTTAGATTGACCATTTTAACTTTTCAATGTAGTATCAAATCTTTTAAAGTGACAGCTGATTCATACAAGAGAATGATAATGAAAATGAGAATGAATATAATAAAAAATGATAATGACTATAATCACTATAATTATGATAGTCGGTTAAAAGAAATGAATGATTACTTTTATTATTGATAATAGTTGGTTTGTTAAAAATATTAAGAAATAAAAATTTGTTAAATTTTTTATATCATATTTTAATTACTTATATTTAATTGCTAAAAAAGAAAAAATATGATTAATTATATTTTAATTAATTATTATATTTCAATTAATTAATTAGTTGGTTATATTTAATATATTGTAATTAAGTATATTGTAATTAATTAATTAAGTATATTTAATTTTAAAAAATAAATCAAACTTGTTATCACGGAGTTGCTAGGATACTTGCCCCTCATCAAGAATGAAACTCTAAAAATTAGATATGAAAACACTATATTTACAATCATAATATAAAATTGATTCATTTCATACTGATTGATTCATTCTCAAACCCATCAACCATGAACCAAACATGCCTTAATTTATTGACTAAAATTTCAAAACTCGTATAACCAACGTTAGAATCTTGGTGGCTACTTAGACAACTCATGTGACTTTGACTGTAACCCAACTTAAAAAGCAAAGAACCCTTGGTTTTACTCTTTCATAAAATGTGCCTTCCTCTTTGCTAATGGTGTGGGCATAGTTCAGTCTATCACTAATCAAGTCAAGCAAGTTATTCACAAAAGATAATATAAATAATATTTGCATAACAGCAGCATTAGGCTACGAGATTTTCATGTTTCTCAATGGAGTTAAAATCGACATTGAGGAGGGATATATCTGATTCGAGCGAGGATTAGTCTTTCCATAATTAAGACTCACTTAAGACACCTCGTGAATAATCAAAAAGAAAAAAAAACGTGACATTGGGGCACTTGAAGATGTTGAAAGGAAGGCTTATATGCTAAGCATCATGTCTACTTTGAAAATTGTTCAAATTGTTGCAAAGTAACTTTTAAAACAACACTGCAACAGTAATATAATTTTAAGACAACGACAGTGCATGTGATGATCACGATAATCGCATTAAATATTTTTAATAAGTCAATTATTTCTTAAACTTTTTTTATTAATTAGACTAAAATATTTATATCTTAAAAAGATAGTGATAAAACTATTAATTATAAATAATCAAGTTTAATCAAATGCTCGGTTGAATTTAAATAATATGGTTCAACTTCATTAGAATAACTTAGAATGATATTTTAATCTTAATTTTTAAATATATATACTAAAATGATGTCATTTTTAAAAAGATATTCAAATTGTTCGACATGGTTTGGATATTTGTAGAAGATCATACGAAAAGAATGGACATTGGTTGAGCCGGTCGTGCTAGGTCCAAACTCAGACGCAGAATGGCACATGGACCGGTCGGCCCATGCTTTGAGGATTGGCCTAATTTCCCCAGGTAACAATCATATAAATTCATTACCTCATCATGAAAATGTACGATTCCCATAACCCTACTTTTACTAATCATTAGCTACCAAAAAGCTCTCATAAAAACTAACTTGAGCGTCGGAGGGGCTTGCCGGCTATCAACCCTCAGCGTGTCTTGTGTTATTTTGCAGGTACTCTCTTGCTAAAGACAACCAACCTCATGAATTCAAACGACAGTGCTCAGCCTCATCAGAATCAGGCAGAACCAGATATTATAATTAGCTACAATATGAAATTTGTTAATCAAAACCCAAAGTAAGGGTGCAATATTTTCCAAGTATCAGTTTTGTTACTTAAAATACAGCAGCAACCTCTTTGTAATTCATGGGTTGAGGATTCCACCCATTTTTGGCACAACAAAGTCAAACTTACAAGCGGCCAATAAAAAAGTCAAGCTGTCACCAATAATTTCGCATGTTTACAGCCAAGAACCGTCCAATTCACAAAACCGCCAAACTCCCACATGAAAACGGAGCAAAACAGGTTACAATATAGCAACAAACAAACAAAACAATACCCTCAGGCCTCAGTAAGAGAAGAGAACACAAAGAGAGAAGAGAGTGCCAAAAGCAGTCTCTCTCTTTTTTGGATCTCCAAAACCAACACAACTAATATATTCTATGCCATTGTTCATATAGATCACTTTTCTTTCAATTCAAAACACCTCTAGCTCTTCTCTGCAACCCCCCCCATTGCTTCCATTAAATGTCAGCAACCCAATTGGACCGTCCTAAGTTCTTTTGTTCCTGAAGGTCTTCTCTCTGTTTTCCCACATGGACAAAATTAACAAAGCTCGAGCCTTTTCATCTCCACAGCTGGCGCCCTCATCCGCAAGCCAATACGAGAGCAGTTCATCCGGTGATTATAGTTTAGAAGGTAATGGAATACATTGTCTCCTGCCCAATTTTCTTCTTTCAGTAATGTTCGTGATTGTCGATAAAACTGGTCTATAGCACGACCGGAGGGAAGATGACAAAAGATATATAAATATTGGATTGGTATGATATTGATCCGTATCCGTATGCATTTATTAACGATGCTCTTTGATTGATTTCATTTTCTCGGTTTAGGTGTTGCCACAAATGTGAAGCTACTACTGAAAATTATTCATGATCATAATGAGGCCAGCTCTAGGTACAACGATGACCGTAGACCGCAACGAATTGCTGGAATGATGACAATTCTAGACGATGTCAAATCGAGAATCGAAAAATCTCAATCCGGCAAGAGAAAAATGGCAGAACTGAGGCGATGCAACACAGAGCTGAGGCCTAGTCGTAGCATCACCCCTGTGCCAGAGAAGAAGCCTCAAGAACCGTCAGCAGATGAAAGTGATAAGTTGAGGAAAATGCTCAGTGCTAGCATGGCAGCAAGGAAAAGCTTGGAAGTTATGTGTTCAAGCTTGGGAAAGGAGAAAGAGATTATGGCTTGCGAGCTTGCAAAGAAAGTTCATGAATTGAATGAAATGGAAGAGCATGTCAATGATCTGAAAGCTCAAAACGCGAACTTGTTGGCAAAGCTACAATCTTGCGCCTCCGCAGCTGAGCAGAAGGAGAAGAAAGCGAGCGGATCAGGTGAGGCTCAAGGAAATGCGGCACTTCAAGAGAGAAACAAGGCACTTTCAGAGCAACTCTTGAGATCCCTCGATAGTTATCGCTCTTTGAAGAGGAAATACAGAGATGCAACAGAGAAGAACATGGAGATCCGTTCAACAATGGAGGAGATTGAGGTAGGAGTGGCAGCTGGGCTTGAACGGATACGTTGCTTTAGGCAAAGATTGGCTTCGAGCAATGACCAACAGGTTGATATTGAAGATGATATTTCAGTATTAGAGAAATTGTTTGAACGTTCCAATCTTATGATCTCAACACAGAAGGAGAAGAGTGGCGAATTTGCAAATTCCAGAGCTGACATTGACGCCGGCAAGCCTAATGAGAAGAAACAAGGATGAAATGTTTATGACAAGGGATTTGCTATCGTTGGACTTAACCAATAAAGAGAAAGCATATGTAATGTGTCCCTCTCCCATTAGGCATATGATTCGACTAGTTACTTAGTCTAGGTGCCGTGCATTGCCTCCGAATAGTTGTCTAATTGCATTATTTGTGTTCTTCCTTCATTATGCTTCTTCTTAACGATGTTCCATAACGGCATAACCCCATTACTATCAAGGGTAATTATGTCCTGATTTAGTTATTAAGGCAAGAAATATGAAGGGTTTTCTTATTAAATCCAACAAATAACAAAAGGAATGAACATTTACACGATACCTATGCTTGGCAGACCTTTTAACAGAAAAAGAAGCAACTGTTCTACTTTTACATCCTGAGTTTGTCAACCAACACATTAGTTAAACTGCCTTATCCTTCCACCAAATACCATTTTTATAATTGTAGGACCGCCACCACTGGTGATAACAAATTATTCATCAAGATTTTGCAGCTTGCAGCCTGCAATCGAATCCAAAACCCATGAATTGCTTGCCGCTTTGGCTCCAGTTGTACTTGCCAGAGTCACTGCACGAGACATCCTCTGGGTTAAGATCATATCCTTTTTGCTGGGATCACAATTCTCAGGCATCTCCTTGCTATAAACTACGAAGGTTGAAGGTGCAGAGGAACCCGATATCAGGACAGAAATAGGTTTTCTTTGTAGAATGGTTCCTCCAGCAGCAATTACAAGATCTTGTAGATATCTCTTATAAGAGGGTGCAAAATCTCCCAACAGATAAAAGTCGAACCCTTCAAAAATCTTCGGTTGCTGTACATAATAAAATTGTCCATTATATGCCTAGGGTGCACAACAGTGTCAATTTGTCTTAAATGTGCATTAGCCTAATAAGCATAAGTGTTCGTATAAAAACCCACAAAAAAAAAAAGTGGAATTACTCTAGCATGTTTCGATGTCTTTAATTATTGTGACTTCACATGATAAGTGTACAAACTTTGCAAGACAGTGCAGAATCTGAACACAGAACAAACATAAATATAGGGGGCAATATGTTCTTTTGGTGCAAAAATTGTGCAGTGGTAAAGGTAATCCACAAAGAGACATTTACTACTCAGAGGATTCAAAAGGAAGTTGAACTTGAAAGCAAGCAGAGCGGAATAACCTTGTTAAAAAGCCTCAGTCTTCCAAGTCGAGGGCCATCCCTGATTCCATGAGTGTCCGCACCAATTTCATATTGTTCCTCATCAACATGTTTCATGGCCTTCATGCAATCCTTGACCCCTGTACGGAAGAAAAAGGGCAGAAAAAAGAAAAAAGTTGAGGACAAAAAAAAAAATTGTTCACTAAAAGCAAGTTATAAATTATGAGCAAATAGTTGCAAGTTAAGCACTATGAACGCAAAACCACGGTACTGACATTCAATGTTCAGTATCCATCTCCCCTCTAGGATGCCTATCAAAAATTTGAAAGTTCTTCTGCATGCTCCATTTTCATCGGTTGATGCAATGACGTGTGTGACATTTGAATCCCATTTCTTTAACACTGTAACTCCACATAATCTCTCAAACCCAGCAATGCTTTCCTGCAGAAGCATGAATTAAAAACTAAATGAAGCAATTTCACTGTGTGCCAAAAAAGGAGAAAAAGAAGAATCTGCAAGTGTGATACCTGTTCTATAACTGTAAGAGCAGAACAACAAAGAACTGGCTTTTTGCATGCTATAAATAATTTCCAGTATGGACCTGTGTTGATTGCCTGCTTAGACACAACTCGATTCTTCTGATTCTGCATCTTACTGAAAGAGGAGGAACGTAAGAGAAAGGGATAGGACAAGATCTTTAAGTTTTGGAGAAGTTTCACTGCAAAGCTTAATGTGAGGTCTATTTGGAAAATCTAACTGAAGTATCAACATACCCGTTTTGAGTGGATGCCATTCTCCTCTCCTTAGTTCCTGGATTCTCACAAGGCAATTTCGAAGATGAATGAAGCGGACATAACATGACAAAGTTTTCCTGTTGAAAATGATTGGAGAAAGAACGTAAAAATGATAGAAAACCATTTGAGCAGAACCTAAATCGATCGTGAGAAACATTGTAATCTGCTTACATAATCCCACCGAAAATCAGCAATCAACTTTGCACAAGGAACATGGAAACTCTTTCGGCAACCTTTCTCATAACATCCAAGAGCGGCACCATTGAGTCCGCAACTACAGCATTTAATCCTACGACTTCTAGATAATTCAGCTTCAAGATTTATTGCAGTATCATCCTCAAAATAGACATTAGGTGCCCTGCACAATATGTTTGCAATTATTAAGAGCCCACTGCATTAACTATAAATGGTTGGAGATAAATCTGTCCAGATAATCGCCAGAAGGGCGAAAGGAATTCACTTAGCTGAGGAAGTACAGAGCTTTCGGTTTTTTACTTGGATCAATTTTCTCCCTTGCTTTGCTTGGTAGGAAGTATTAAGGTGATTGTGCAACACTATTACGAGTTAAGCAAATGAAAAGAACTGAAGGATTCAATGAACATAATCCTTCCATCATAACTGAATGAAAATCTTACCACTCGGTACAGTTTCTATGAGAGTGTATGACCTTGGATCCAGCATCAAAATCTGCAGCCACAGGCCTGCCATTGTGGTAGTGAACCATCTCTCCAGAAACCTGGAATTTTTAAGAATTGAAGGCAGTAAGCTCAACGACTAATTCATTCAGTTAGATGACGGGACATGAAAATTATGCAGCATAATAATTGGGAAAGTAGCATCACCTCCGAGTTTTCTGCAGAATGACAGAATGCACATCTGATTGTGCATTTCCTCAAAGACATTCCTTTAGCTTGAGATTTACTCGCCAAATTCGGAGAGATATCAGGAGTTCTAGACTTCAGACAGCTTAAAACCCCTTCAGCTGGTTGAGCCCCCTTTGCAGAAACAACATTAACAATTTGGATGTGCTGGCGTTTTTTGGCAGAAGCACTACAAAGTTCGTCTTCAGAATCATCAATCATTAATTCATCAGCCGCTGGGATGCCCCTAACTTCCTTATTTCTCCAGCTTATTAAATTTTGATTATCTTCAGAAAACAATGCAGACCTATTCCCTTTGCCATGTTCCTCAAACTCACCCTTGGTCTCTGATATATTATTTTCAACTCCCTGGACAGATGGTAATTGAGCACTTATATCTTCATCTGTTTTGTGTTGAATTGAACAAGCCTCTTCCAATTTCCTTTTATTCGTTGAACTCAAAGAGCCTTTCATACTCCGATTCTGCATACAACTCTTCCTTGGCACTTTACTTGCTGCCTCTATCTTATAATCTTGGTTACAATCTAGAGTCTTAACCAATGAAGCAGATAACTCCGGAATCATCTCCTCATCAGCTAGATTTACAGTTTCTTCTCTTGTATCATATTCAGGTATTTTTTCCAGTTTTGACTCAGTTGCATTGGTAAGGAAATCAGCCTGCTTAGTCCTCTTCCTAAATTCTCTAAAGCTAGAAGAGCAGCCCTTACTGCCAAGTGCTTCCTTATGCAAAAATCCCCCATCCACTAAATCTGATTCAATAGAAGCATCACAACTTTGGCCTTTATTCTCATCGACATTTTTCTTTGTCACAGATTTCCTAACATTCTTACGTCTTTTGTTGGATTTATTACAATCACCCTGATTGTTGGTGCCTCTGGTACTTGAAGATAATACACTGGGCAGTAAGTCATCTACCCTGTTGATTCCTTGCTTGGTATTCACAGATTTCTCATTTTCAACATGAGATTCCTCAATTTGATGTGCAGTGGAGAAGAAAGCTTCTGATCTTTCCTCTTTGTTTTTACCAATTCCAATAGCATCTTCACCCTATATTCTCTTTAACTTTAGTCAAGTGTGAGGATTTAAGTAATAGAAATAAAAAATGAAATTGGGTGGACAGTGTACCTGCATCTTCACTGGACTTGGAAGAAGTACAGGTGGAGAAGCTCTTTGTGTACATCTAAAAGTCTGACTATCAAACAGATTTAAGGCATTTGATTTTGCAGATACTGCCTCCTACACCATGTTAACCAAAGCATGTAATTTTGTGGCATCAAACAACTGATTATAAGCAAGATTTAGGATGCTTCTTGTCTTTCACACAAAAGAACTAATTTCATTTGACACATGCAGAGACCACAAGTAACCTGAAAGACCACAGGTAACATGTAGCTAGTAATATTCAAGTGGATCAAATATAAGCTCATATACATTTTAAGACTTAAAACTTCTGGAATTAATTAGGATATACAGACTAAGAACAAACTAATGGTAGCTATATAAGACGAAGAGCATCATTACCGACTCATATGATAGCAGTTGAGTTTGGTGTACAGAACAAAAGGGAGGGAAGTATGCATATGGGAAGAAAAGGATTGACTTATTGCATCATCGTTACAAATGCCTTCCTTCCACTTCCCCTCTTGGCTAATAGGACCAACCAGGACTATAACCAAATACATTTGTTAAATGAAATATTGCTATTAGTAATACATATAGGCTGCAATGAATTGATAAAATACTTACATTCTGAGATGATTTAGAGGGGCTCTTTTCATCCAACTCCTTAATATCACTGAAAGTAGGGACAGTTGGCGGTGTTATAAACCAAAGTTGATCTCCGTCAGCATCCTGACTTAAGCTCTCTACGCCTTCATCATCTCTCAACCAGAAGAAAGGCGAAAGCACAGGTTCTACATTTCCAGTATGAAGACAATTGTTGTTTAGGCTTACTGAATTACTATTCTGTCCATCACCATTGGTTTCACCCGATCCAACTTCCACCTTTTCAGGCAGTGACGGGGCCCCAGAAAGGGGATATCGTGGAAGCTGTACCCTTTTCTTTGTTGGAAAGGAGGGCTTATTTTCGACAGAACCACAATTTTCAATGTGGGTTTTCATAGTCTTTCTTGGTCTTTTCTGATTGGGTTTGCGATCATTGCCCAAAACTTGACAAAACCTACCAGTAACTTCTCCGTCACAACTTGGTTTGCAATCTTTCTTTAGCTCATCTGTAACATGACAACAAGGAATGACAAAAACAGATGACATTTTGGTAGTTCAGTTTGCCAGGACGTTTCTTATATAGTCATTCTAAACAACAAAAATGCAAATTTCAAAACCTCATGAAACTAAAATAAAACCATTTTTGAACATAATGAACATCCGCCATGATCCACAATGGCTAAAAAAAATGCTGGCAATTGACATGGACCTAACAAGATGTTGCAATATATGCATAAAACAAAAGGAACATTTATATTCTTCTGTCCAATTTCACAAGAATTTGTATCCAACAGCACGCCAACATTTTTTCTTGACCTATAGATTAAAGACACAATGCAGCTCAACAAATAGGAAGGACTCTGAACAATTGAAATTAGAATCTATGAAAGAAAAGATCCTAGATATCAATTGTTAAATATAGTTCCTTTAGTCCCCTCATATTAATTTACTTCTCTTGTTGTTTGAAGAAGCCGGTTTCATCTGGATTACTATTAGGCACAAACATATACCATATTACCTGATAACTTAGTTGTCGAAGCATTCTGTGTAACAAATATATTAAATCCTGAAGCAACTTCCATGCTTTTGTAAATGCTCACCAAATTATCCATGTGTGGCGCAGCACGAATCTCTGCATAAATTTCACAAACACCATTTTAAGACAAGAAAAATCACCAATTGCTGAAGCTCAGTGAATTCAAAAAAGCATTTCCTTCATGATAAGCACATTCAGGATACCAGACGACAGCAAAATTAAAGCTCTAACATAATAAGAACTTAGTATTAGAGCTGTTCCAATTACAATTATTTGAACTCGCAGAGTCTTTCAACAAAACGAACTCCAAACTAAATGTCCAATTCATGTCTTTTTTATTCATCTTCAAACAAACTAGCTAAGGAAAAGAAAAGTGATGTACCTCTACGGTGATATGGCACTTTACAAACTGGACAATTGGAGCCAGACTTCATAGACTTCACAATACATACGCTGAAATTCACCAAAAATAAATTTTCAAAAATTACCATAAATTAAAAAGATAAAAGCCCAAAATAAACAAACATTAAGCGTGCTTACTTGCAAAACATATGATTGCATAGCAACGAAACTGCAGAGTTGAGTAGACTCAAGCTGCCAGAAACAGAGAAAAGAAAGTTTGAGAAATGAATCGCTGTACAGAAGAAGTGAGAAGTGGGAATAAAAGGTATTTACCAGACAGGGCACTTGAGTTCTCTGCCCATTTTTTCTAGATGAGTAGGATCCCCCATATTCACTTTTCAGCTTCTTCTAGATCTAGAGCGAGTAAAAGAAGAAAGAGCACAAAGCTCTCTAACTCTAACGTGATAACTGATAACAAAGGGAGCGAGTCGTATTTGATTTTGTTTGGTCCGCTTGTAGTGTTCTCCGTAAGCTTTTCTTAATTTGAACTTACTTTTTACCCGCCAAAATCGAATTGGCGCGTGATTTCACATTTCTTTCAACTTTGTTTCTAAAAAGTATATACTAATGTTTATAATTTAAAATATTAATCAACTGGACTGAAGTTAATAAAATATTAGAGAAGTAGAAAGGTAGAGATTTGGGTGCAAAATTAAGTGAACTAAAAAGTAATATACTCTTGACAATTTATTAATGATATAATTGATAGAGCTCAATTTTGCTTTATTTTTCTATGTAAAAAAAGTTGAATTTAAATGTTTTGAAAATATTAGAGTGATTTAAAATAATAAGATTCATGACGAAAACATGAAGGTCAATTTTGCTTTTTCTTCCCCTAATAATTGATGGTGGCACTTGAGTCAAGCCTCTAGCCTATAAGCTAGAATATTGTTGAGCTTAATACCGGCTTAGGCCTAAGGCCTAAAGCCTGATAACATCCCAACACAAAATGACATTTTTTAAAAGAGCAAAACAATGCCATTTTTTGCTCTCACTTTCGTTTCTAAATTCTAACAAAGTAAAAATGTTGTTTTATACTTTGATTTTTCACAAAATAAAATGATATTGTTTTACACTAGGTTAACCATCCGCCCTTTTTTCTTAACTCTCTCTCTCTCTCTAACCGTCAGTCGTCTACATCACTCACTTCTCAGTTGTCAACTACACATTTGTCACACCAATCGCCACCCTTTTGTCCTCTAATCGCAACTAACCCTTTTGCCTTGCCGCCACACTATTCCCCACACACCCACCACTTTTTTTTTACTCTTCACCACCCACCTGACAAGGTAAAGTTCTTTTGTCGTATTATGGTGTTGAATCTTTTGATCAAAGATTGATTTTTTGAATACTGAAGTTTTTGGGATTGTTTCATATAGGAAGGAGGTGTTTTGCAAACTTACACAATCATATATAAAGGCATATATGTGAATGTGTAAGTCTGCAAAAATATATACACATTCATGTATATTGTGTGAGATGATCTTAGTGACTTACATGGTCATATACACACTAAGAGAGAATAAAAGGAACATAAAACATAATCATAGAGTTGAAGTTTATCAACTATCACTTCTCAATGACCACACGGTCACATGTTTATAAATTATCAATTACGATTATGAATGACAAATATATTTATATGTTGATTGTAATGACAAATATATTTATATGTTGATTGTTTTAGATGGATGAACATATTCCTTTAGTGGAGATTTGTAATTCAATACCAGGGGCAAAAATTGTCCATCATAACAATCGAAAATTGGTACACTGATGATGCTATGATTGAAAAGTTGAAGAATAGTTGGAGCTTGTTGGTTACTGACAGATTATTACATATGTTTTTTTTACATATATTCTGAATTTGATTGTGAATGATGGGTTCGATATCATAAAGGAAACACTAGATTTGATTTGGAATAGTTTAGTAAGAATGCAACATCTAAAAGAGTTGAAAAGTTTGAAGAAACGACATAATAACTATGCATAATGAGTACGGAGAAGTTGCTTTTGGATTGTCTAACTAGAGGGAACTCAACCTTCAAGATGTTGGAGTCGACAATCCAATATATTGATGTGTTTATTGTATTGAGGCAAAGAGGTACTCATTACAATTACATACCTACAAAAGACCATAGGAAATTGGCTAAAGAACTTTGTGAGAAGTTAGAATGATTTTATACTATAACTGATTTGTTATTGGGAACAAAATGTCCAACTTCGGATTATTACTTTAGTACTATATGTGAGATAAAGAAAGCTTTATTTGATTAGATGTATGATTTCAATAAGGTTATTCGAGGTTATGGCATGATAGCTGATGGAGAAGTTGAATTTTTATTGGTATATAGTTGAACATATTGTTGTAGTTTTATTTGTGCTACACTTGAGACACAAGATAGAAGGGATTAATTTTTATATATAATATGCTGTGTGGTGATAAAGCTCAAGAACATATAAATGTCATTAAATAGTTCTAGTTTGATATGTTTAATGATTTTCAAATCAGAATGAACAAAATTTAGGATTGAGATCATAGTAATTTGGGCTTAAAAATATGCTTCTTTAATTAAATTATTCAAAGCCTCATGCATTCTTTTGTTCCTAGCCCTTATCATAGGCCCAATAATAGCCATAAGTGGATCTCTTTTTTAAATTTGAGGGTGGAACTTGAGGTAAAGACCTTGAACTTTTATCTATAAAACTCAAACCATCAACCCTAACTTGAGATGCCACATCACTAGCCCCTTGATCCATATCATTCCCCCCTTCTTCAGAAGGATTTGTCCTCGAATCTAATAGATCTACATAAATTCAAAAGGAGAAAGATCAGATACTTTAAAAGTTGCATTAATACGATAGTTGCTTGGAAGATCAAGATTGTAGGCATTACTGTTCAGACTAGCCATAACTTGGAAAGGGTTATCACCCCTAGGATGGAGTTTTATTCTTCGGGAAGCATGAAATCTTTCTTTGCGCATATGAATCTTGACCCAATTGCCAGGCTAAAAAAGACCTCTTTTCTTCCCTTGTTGGCGTTTCATACATAATGCTTAGTTTTGCGCTCTATGGTTTCATGCATTATGGCATGCAACTTTTTAGACAAATTCAACTTTCTTGGCTCCATTTACACTTAAAAACTCAAAACAGGTAATGGAGATAAGTCCAAAGGGGTTAGTAGATTGAAACCATAAATGTGTAAATTGTAAGATTAGAAGCAAATTCAACTATAGGTAACCAAGACTCCTAACTTTTCTAATTTCGTTTGATTTTGACACGTAATAGGTACCAAGTGTGCTATTTATGACTTTAGTTTAACCATCAGTTTAGGGATAAGCAGTAGTAGAAAACAACAATTTAGTTCTATGTTTTTCCTAAAGAGTTTTCCAAAAGTAGCTTAAGAATTTTACATCTCTATTAGACACAACGCTTTGAGGAACACTATGCAACCTAACAATTTCTTGAAAGAATAAATTAGCCACATGAACAACATTATCAGTTTTCCTACAAACAATGAATTATGCCATTTTGGAAAAGTGATCAACTATAACAAATACAGAATCATTCCCTCATTGAGATTGTTACAATCCCAACACAAAATCTATAGAAATATCAACCTAAACAGATGAGGGAATGGGAAGTGGCATGTATAGTCTATGTGGTTTAGATGTTGGTTTAACCATTGTGCACTCAATGCACCTTTTACGAATTCTTTCAACATCTTGTCTCATATTAGGCCAATGAAAATGTTCTTGCAACACATCAAGAGTTTTAAGAATACCAAAATGACTTATAAGACTTCCACTATGAGCTTCACGTATCAACAGTTCATGCATAGAACAATTAGACATGCAAAAATTTTTCCCTTTAAACAAAAACCTATTATTTCTATATAACTTATTAACTGCACCGAACTCATATGCAATATAGACACTTGAGAAATTATGATCATGCTTAGTATCCAAAGTAACAAATAAACCATGCATACGTGACAATGCATCAACAACAACATTTTCTTTGCCATTTTTATACTTAACAACATAAGGAAAAGATTTAAGAAAAACAATCCACTTAGCATGTTGTTTATTGAGCTTGTTTTGACAATGCAAATATTTAAAAGATTCATGATTAGTATGGATTACAAATTCTTTAATCATTAAGTAGTGTTGCCAGATTTCCAAAGCCTTAATGATAACATAAGATTCTTTATCATAAGTTAGATAGTTCAAACACGCACCATTCAACTTTTTAGAAAAATATGCTATCAATTTACCTTTTTACATTAATATAGCACTAATATGCATACCAAAAGCATCAGGTTCAATTTTAAAATTTTGCCAAAAGTTAGGTAAAGATAATATTAGTGCAGTTGTTAAATCCTTTTTCAAGGACTCGAATGCAAGGTGTTGTGCTTCTGTCCATTCAAACTTCACATTCTTCTTTATTAATGCATTTAGTGGGGCTTCCTTAGTTGAGAAATCCTTTACAAATTTGCGATAAAAACTAGCCAAACCTTGAAAGGATCTCACTTCAGTAACAAACTTAGGTGTAGACCATTCAACAATGGCTTTAACTTTAGCCTCATCAGCTTTGATGCCATATTTTATAACAAACCCAAGAAATATAACTTCGGGAATATAAAAACTACATCTATTCAATTTGGCATAAAGTTTTTATGCACATAGAGTGGAAAGTAATTGCTCAAGATGTTTAGCATGATAACCTACATCTCTACTATACACCAAAATATCATCGAGATAAAACCATTACAAATTTGCTTACAGAAGGTCTAAGTATATGGTTCATGAATCTTATGAATCATCACCTTTCATGTGAATTTGATGATAATCACTTGTTAAGTCAAAATTTGAAAATATGCATGCACCATACAAGTCTTCTAGCATATCATCTAGCCTAAGAATGAGGTGTCAATATTTAATAGTTATTTTGTTAACAACACGACAATCAACACATATTTGCCAAGTCCCATCTTTCTTAGGTACAAGTATGATAGGCACGACATATGGACTTAATGACTCTCTAACCAAACCTTTGTCAAGAAGTTCATTAACTTGGCATTGGATCTCTTCTGTCTCCTCAGAGTTGGCTTGATATGCTGGTTAGTTAGGAATACTCGAACTAGGTAGGAAATCGATTTGGTGCTCAATTCCTTGAAAGGATGGAAGCCCTTTTGGCATCTCCTTGAGAAAGACATCCTCGTAATCCCACAAATCAATTTAAACCTCAGTGGGTAAATCATTGTGTAGTTTATTAGTAGCAAAGTAGTTTTCTTTATAAATCATAAGGAAAAAAGGCATATGAGCAGAGATAACGTTATCTACATCTCTCAAACTTGCATAAAAGCTTTTTTTTTTCTTACCAGCTTTTGACTTTTGACTTTTGACTTTTTGCTCTACTAATGCTTCCTTTTCTTCTCTCCCCTCACTTGACTTTTATAGCTCACCTTGCCTTTTCTCTCTCTCTCTTCTCTTAATTTGATTTGTGAGCCTACAACCTCTTTAGGGGAAAGGGGTTTCAAAGTACATGTCCTACCATCCATTACAAAAGAGTACTTGTTAGTATATCCATTTTTATTTGTGTGACTATCAGACTCCTATGGACGCGCCAACAAAATGTGACATACACTCATAGGTATAACATCACAAAACACCTTATCTTGATACTTTCCAATGGACAAATGAATAAGTGTTTGACGTTTTACCTTTACCTCGCTTCTATCATCTAACCATTGCAACTTGTAAGGATGAGGATGCCACATAGTACGTAGTGACAACTTAGCAATAAGATGCTCACTAACACAGTTAGTACAATGACCTCTATCAATAATCACAAGGCATTTCTTAACTAAACATCTTGTTTGGAAGATGTTAGTACGCTGCTCATCATCTAGCTCAAGTGAGATTTGTGTATTCAAGGTATAGACTACCACCAATGCTTCATTAGACCCCTCGACCTTGAATTTATCATCAAAATTTTCCCCTTCAACACCTTCTTCCTCGTCACTTTGAGCCAGCTCAGGCATATCATCATACTTATGATCACCAATGTAAGTCCCATCCTCTAACAATATATACACCTTTTGGTTAGGAAATTGTGATGCTATATGACCCATACCTAAACACTGAAAGCATGTGACATGTTTCGGCTAGTTCCAATTTTGGGCCAATTTTGCAGAACTAGTTTTAAACTTAGAAGGTTTAAAGGACATATTTTTATTGGCATTCGGATTACATGAGTTTCTCTTGGACCCGTTATTTACCCATTTATTTTGTTGCCAACGTACATTGTTAGGTCGAGCATATTAAAAGACGAAGAAGAAGCATTCTTCTTCATAAGTCTCTCGGCAATCATAACTTTCTCTAACAAATCATCCATATCAATGTACCCTTGCATCTCAACTATCTGGGAAGTTGGTTAATTTAACCCTCCAAGAAAATTAGTTAAAGTAGTCGATTCATCATTTTTAGTGCCAACTTTGATTTTTAATGCCTCCAACTCTTGAAAGTATTTAGCTACAATTCGATTGTATTGCTTTAGTTCCTGTACCCAATTATACAATTCACGAAAATAGGCATTTGTAATATACTTCTTCCTCATTGTGCCAGTTAGTTCATGTTTAAAAGAAACAGAGGGTTCCTCATTCATACTACATTCATGTACAAGGTTACTCCACCAATTAGCTACATAATTTTGGAATTTAACAATGGTTAGCTTAACTTTCTTTTCTTTAGAAAAATTATAGATGTAAAAAATCCTTTCTACTTTCAATTCTTAATATAAGTAAGCTTCAAGATCAAATTTGCCATGAAATTCATAAATGTGATACCAGAATAATATGGATTAAAGGGCTAGTGGCGTGGCATCTCAAGTTGGGGTCGATGGTTCGAGTGTTTAAGATAAGAGTTCCAAGTCTTGAACTCAAATTCCACCCTCATCTTTCAAAAGAGATCCACTTGTGGGTATTGTTGGGCCTATCACAAGGGCTAGGACCAAAAGGATGAAAGAGGCTTTGAATAATTTAATTAAAGAAGCCCATTCTCAAGCCCAAGTGTTTCACTCTACAATAAACTTTTACAGCTAGATATAAAATAAAAACTCAGCCTTTTACCACTCCTTCATTATTATATCTTCTTGAGTGCAATGAATAGTAAATGTTAATTCTCAGGCAAAGTAGCACAAAGAAAACAAGTTAGGAGATCAAAGAATAAGAATGAATCAAGTATAATTTGCAATGATAATCTAGATTACAATAGTTCACAAATTAGCACAATTTTTTATGAGGGTATTTCGGTAATTATTTGAGTAGTAAAAATATGCAATATGGGTGTCAATCAAAAGATCTCATTGAGTACTATCAAATTAATGTATGGCAAGTTCTCAAATTCCTCATGGTTAGAAAGATATGGCAATTTTAATCTATGACACTTAAAAAGGAAACAATTCATATTACAAACATGATTGACTAAAAGTGGCCAATTTCAACAATATTGACCTTCCTACCAATGTGGAAACAATAGACACAGGCAAGTAAGAATTCTTTCTTTGCAAGTAAAATACCTCCTAAATTGGTAACGCCTTTCACAACTAGGAAATTTAGTTTCCAACATAACAACTTCACAAGAGGAAACTTTCCAATAACACAACTTTTTTCCCTTTCTTTTTTTTTTGCTTTTTGTTTTTTTTACAATAAAGGTGGTCGAAGCTACCTAAAGAAAATTGCCATGAATTAAATTTAGACAAAAAATTGACCTAAAAACAAAATTCTTGACACAAAAGAAATCAATCAAGAAATAATTCAAGATTGATTAAGAGCTCTAAGAATGCAAATTCAAGAAGAACAAAATTATTCATCAAGATAATGTAGGTTCTGATACCAAATTAATATGAAATTGTGGAATATATATATATATATATATAAAGAAAACTTACCCAAGACTTTTCTTAGTTCACCACTTGATCTTCAACTATAAAGAAGATTTGAATAAAAAAAGAAGAACAAAGTTTGTTTCAAGAGATTTGTAACTTATCCCTAAAAAACATGCATAACTCAATTCAACCAAATTATGAATTAGACGATACAAGATTGAAAGAAGAACAACAAATAAGTTGCATACAAAGAATGAAACTTGTGCCATGCATTCTAATTATTCAACAATAATAATAATAATAAAGAAAAACCTCGTTGTGTTCAACTTGATCCTCAAACTATGAAAGCCTTTATGTGTCTGAAGTTAGTTATATGATGAAAATATTGAGGGTAATTTTTTTCTTTTTGATATATCAATTTCGCCTATTTTTTATATTATCTTACCTTATATTGTTTTTTTAATTTGTATATTAATACAACCATAGGTACTAATGCAGAGATGACTGATCATACAATACTCATATTTATCAATCACGTGGACATTATTTTGGTAAAATATTCAATAATGAAGGTTTTTGATTATTTATTAGTTAAAGTCATGTGCTTAATATTCATTTAATTTTAATATTATAGTACTAAATATAGTACTATTGAGGATTTTAATTACAACAATTAGCTACTCTTTCAGTCTCTCTAATCTCCACTCTCTCGGTCTCTAGTTTCCACTCACAATCTCCCACAGTCCCAGACTAATAACATTATTTCATAGACTAAGAACATTATTTCATTATTTTATCATGATTTTTGGTAAACTGTATCATTTAAAATTTTGGATAATAATTTTTGCAAACTATGTCATCAATTAATGAATTTTATTTGTAATTTTGATTAATTAAATTTATCACTTTAATTATAATTATAATTATAATTTTATAATTATATTAATCTTCATTAAAGAATTTTGTTGCACCTTATTTATTTGATCAATATATGTACGTTTTATATATTTGTTCATTATAAAATCTCAATTTTTATTAATCAGTTCGCAATTTCAATTAATTGAATTTATCACTTTAATAATAATCTTTGTCTTTCATTTCTTACAATCCTACCCTTCTCTATTAACAATTTAGTTTCATCTTATTCATTTGAACTAAATATGTACGTTCTATATATTCATTCATTATAAAATTTTAAATTTTATTAATCAATTAAAATTCGTAACTTCAATTAATTAAATTGATCACTTTAATTATAATCATTTTCTTTCATTTCTTATAACATATTATCCTTTATTAATGTATTTGGTTTCCTCTTGTTTATTTGATTTATACACACACACACATGTATATGTATATGAATATATAGATATATATAAGTATATGTATATATATGATTTTAGTTTCATCTTATTTATTTGATTAATATGCATGGCTTATATATTCATAAATTACAAATTATTATTTTTATTAATCAATTAAAATTCGTAAATCCAAATTGATATGTTATATGTTTAATTAAATAAAATTCAAATAAAAATTAAAATTAACACAAGTTGGGCTAGCCCGAATCCGATTAAAATTTTTTTGACCTGACCCGAATTCGACTCGGCCCGCAGCCATCCTTACTAAAATTACATGCTATTGACTATTGGCCGGAGTTTTTCTTACTGCTCGGCTGACCATTGTCCTCCTAACTTGATGCACATTGGGCCAACGCTGCTGAGATGCATAAAGATTAGAGAGTAGGACATAATCTCCACCACATTCGGGTTCCAACTGTGAGAGCTGGGCTCTGGCAACCTCTCCTAAAGCTAAAAACCCATGCTTGGTGCATGCTCCCAGTAATGTCCTCCAGATAACAGCATTAGGCTGCATGGGCATTTTCTGTATGTAGTCGTATGCTTCCTTTACGAAGCCAGCCCTACCTAACAAGTCAACCAAACATCCAAAGTGCTCTAATCTAGGAACAAGTCCATATTCCTCTTGCATTCTTTCAAAGTAACTAAACCCTTCATTTATCATTCCACAATGACTGCAAGCGTACAATACCCCAACAAAAGTAACTTCGGTGGCCTCTATTCCCTCTCTCTCCATCTCAGCGAAGCACTCCAGTGCCTCCTTGCCAAGTCCATTCACAGACAGTCCAACGATCAGAGAAGTCCAAGAAACAACACTCCTCTCACCCATCTCATCAAATACTTTTTTTGCTTGACCAATGCTTCCACACTTGGCATAGAGGTCCATAAGGGCATTGTTAGCCTGCAAATTCTCGTTCAAGCCAGCTTTCAGCATATATGCATGACCACTCCTGCCCAAAGGCGAAGCACCAACCTCAGTGCAAGCTGACAGCAAGCTAACCATAGTGAACCCATCTGGTTCAACACCCTCTGATCTCATCTTCTTATAAGTGGTCAAGGCCTCATTGAACTTTCCATTCAGAGAAAGCCCATTAATGACAGAATTCCATGCCACAACATCTCTCTGTGGCATTAGTTCGAACATTTTGTATGCACTCTCGTAGTCCCCGCAGGCACCGTACACATGAACCAAACTGTTTTGGACAAACCCCAATGAGTCGAACCCAATTCTTATAGCAATTGAATGAATCTTCTCACCTATTCTAACATCACCCATCCTAGCCACAGCCTTCAATAAAAAAGGATACGTATACGCGTCAGGTTTAAAGCAATTCGCACACATGTGGTGATACATTTCAAGGGCTCCCTTTGGAATTTTACTCTCAGCATAGCCTTTAATCATTGTATTCCACGTAAAAACATTTGGGTTTTGGATCTGGACAAATATATTATGCGCATAAATCATGGACGCTGACAGAGACACAAGAGTGTAAACAAGGTGTTTGCCCATTTCCGGATGGGCAACTGGGACACCTCGCCTGATGGAGAAAGCATGGATTTGCTTCAGTTTAAATATGGAAGAGCCACAGATTTGCAGAAGGGCAATGCATTTTTGGACAATGTAAGGGGTTGGGATGTTGTGAACATGCTGATAAAGAGATTGCGGGGTAGTGGGGCGAGGACGGCATGGTATCATGAGCAAACAGAAATTAGCTGATAATCTGAAGTGAGGCTATACGCTTACGACAATATTATGAAAAATAGGCGGGCTAGTAATTAAGTATGTATACTAAGAGCGACGGGATGGACGACCACGCAATCCATCCCAGTCGTCCATTTAATCTAACGGCTTACATTCTCCTTCTTTTGTTTATTTATGTTTTTTACTTTCGCTCGCTTCTTAATTCGGAGGTGATTTGCTTTCGCCTGTTTTTTCATCGTCTGCTTTTCCTGCCATTTCAAGAATTGTAATATTAGATAACATAATAAGGTAACTGCACATATCGCTTCGTTCTAATTGAAAAGACAGACGAGGAAGAGAAAAACAGACGGAGTAGGCAAAGTAGACGAAGTTAAAAATAGATGGAGTTGAAAAAGTTAACCAACTTATCAATATAGACGGAGATGAAAAAGTATCATGTTGCCATTTGAAGAATTGTAATATTAGATAGCATAATATGGTAACTGTACATATCGCTTCGTGCTAAAATAGTTTACCAAGTTATCAATATAGATGGAGTTCAAAAAGTAGACGGAGTTAACAATACACAGGGAGAATACAGAGGTTAGACGAAGACATAAAGACAGACGAAAAGCGGACGATACGAACAAAAACAGACGAAGCCTAAAAGCAGACGAATCAGAAAGGCAGACGCAAGTTCAATTTCCTTGTGACAGAAGTGACGAGCTGTGACGAACTACATCAAAGCTCAACATGGTTAAATATATCATAAAATCAAAACGAAAGCCTAATATTTTTAGGACAATAAATTCATTTTTAGGTGGACTTGAAAAGCAGACGAAGTGTGAAGAGTCGAAGTCAACGTATTATTTATGCTTTTGCATTCTCCGTCTGGTTTTCTACTTCGTCTCTTATTGTACTTCGTCTCAAAAAGTAGACGAAGTTAACAATACACACGGAGAATACAAAGGTGAGACGATGACATAAAGACAGACGAAAAGCGGACGATACGAACAAAAACAGACGAAGCCTAAAAGCAGACGAATCAGAAAGGCAG
>JANJEY010000003.1:56082602-56094922 GCA_024703695.1 Erythroxylum cataractarum | reverse complement strand
CAGCGGATCACCCTGCCGCAACCCCCGACAACCATGAAAAAAAACCCATGTAAGTCGCCATTGATAGAAACGAAAAAAGATGTGGTAGTAACACACTCTTGGATCCAAGTGACAAACCGAGACGGGAATCCCATCGCATGCAGCAAATCCAGAAGAAAGTCTCAAGAGATCCGATCATAGGCTTTAGAAAGATCAATTTTGAGAAGACATCGTGGTGAGATCCACTTACGACTATAGCCCCGAGTGAGTTCCTGGGCAAGGCAGACGTTATCATGTAAGTTTCTCCTCGGGATAAAAGCTGATTGGGCTAAATCCACAAGACTCCCGACCACCCCTTTCAGACGTTCAGTAAGTATCTTCGAGATCACCTTATAAGTCACATTCAAACAAGCAATGGGCCTAAAATCAATAACCTTCGGTGGAAGGTTAGTCTTCGGGATAAGGGTGAGAATCGAATAATTGACCTGTTTAAGGAGCCGACCACTGACGAAAAATTCCTGAACTGCCTGAATTAAGGTCCCTCCTGCCAAATCCCATTGATGTTTGAAAAATGCTGCGGTAAAGCCATCCGGGCCCGGAGCTTTATCATTGCCGATAGCAAACAAAGCACATTTAATCTCCTGATTAAGCAACTCCTGAAAATATTGGACAAGCTCCAAAACAACCTCCTCCATCGAAGAAGTAGGGGAACCATCGGACTTAATCAAATGAGAAATTTCATTAAGCCGGTGACGTTTACGAACAATGGAATGGAAGTATCGCGTGCTGCTATCCGCCTCCATCAAATGGGTACCTTTAGCTTTTTGTTGATAGAAACGCCTTTCAGCCTCCTGAAGAAATAAGGCCTGTTGGCGCTTGACCTTCAGCTCCAAAGTCAGATAGGGATCATCAGGCTGAGTAAGAGAGAGTTGATAAGCGGTCTGAAAAGCAACTTGCGCCTCATGAGATTTAGTCGAAATGTGACCATACGCAGTAGAATTCAACCGTTTGAGAGGACATTTCAATGCCTTTAACTTTGCCGCCAGAATAAATTGGGCAGTACCGTGTACATGGACACCCCAAGCAGATCTGGTAATATCTGAAAACATAGGATGTTGAAGCCATAAATTGAAAATTTTGAAAGGGCGATTACCCCTAGCAGCCGGACGCGCAAAGTCAACAATAACTGGACAATGATCCGAGCCAATCCTCATAGGAAGAAAATGGGCGAAACAATACCAGCCCCTTAAAGCCCATTCCTCATTAACTAGAACCCGATCCAGCTTGGTCCACATATGATTTTTCTGCCACGTAAAGACCTCACCCCGAAAAGGAGCATCAGTTAGCCCCAAAGTCACCTGAAACTCCTGAAGGTCCTTCAGAAAATAGTCCGTAGTGGGCGTATACCCAAGCCGTTCATCAACCTTACAAACACAGTTAAAATCACCAAAAAGCAACCAAGGCGGGGAAGGGACCAGCTGAAATTCACCCAAACGATTCCATAAAACCCGACGTTGCGGCACACTATACAACCCATAGATGCAAGATATGAAAAAGTCCCGTTGGGTGGGAATATGGACCGCCCTACAATGAATATATTGATCTCCAACCGCCACAACGTGACAAGAATAGATGGAAGGGTGCCACCCAATAACCATATGGCCCTTCTCAATAACATCAAAATTGTGCCTATAGAACCAGCCAGGAAACCGATGAGACATCAGTCGATCCAACCCAGAAATAGTGAGTTTGGTTTCTAGGAGACAAAAGAATTTACAGTGGTGTTGCCGAACAAAGGAGACAACACCCTTTTGTCGCGAGGTCAACCCAAGACCTCGGACATTCCAACAAAGCAAACTCATTTCAGCAAACGGGAGGGCCCGGCCCCTCCAGGTTTACCAGATTTACTAGATTGATCTCGAGGCGGCCCCGAAGTACGCGGAGTAGTGGGGGGCAGTCCTTTATCACGACCATGAACAACAGACAGAGAACCCTGCACACTTTTATCCTTAGGCATCATGGAAGTATTCATACGTTGCTGGCCAGAAACACCAATCACAGGCGGAGCTACATCAGTCACCACTGGTTGCTGGGGCTCAAGGACCGACGGAAGCTGGACATAGGGGGGATCCGAGGCCGGAATGGTCCCCAAAGGAGCTACCCCGGAGGGGGTGGCCTTCGCCTGATTTGAATTAGAGCTCCGAGCCTTAGGAACCCATTTCTGTTGCTTCGGCAAAGTCTTCTTACATGTAAAGAAATTATGCCCAAAATGTTTATAGTCACAACAATACGAGGGGAAAGTCTCATAGACAACCGACTGTGTAAAGCTGAAACCCTCAGGCAATTGAACTTCAAAGCTAGTAACAGGAGCTTTAGACACATCAACCTCCACAAGCAACCGAGCATACCCAACCCGGGCACGCTAGGTTGTAAGAAGATCAAAACAAATCGGTTTACCGACCATCTAGCCTAATTTAGATAAGTTTTTGTCCGTCCACAAATCAAGCAGAACATTCGACAACTTAATCCAGAGAGGGAGAGCCATGAAATCCTTGAAAGTAAAAGCAAAGCCAGGAGCCAACGGCTTCAGCATCAAAGTTTTCCCAAAAGAAAGATACGGACCACCAGCCAAAACAGCAGTCCGATCTTGGTCCGAATCAAAGAGAAAACCAACCAACCGCCCTCATGTGGAATGAGCTTACATTGCACACTCCATTGAGACATGAGAGATTCCACCGCTTTCATTCCCGGGAAGCATCCCGTGAAGATGCCCACCAAACAATAGCCCCATTCTTTTTCTAAATCCAAACGATCCTCGACAGAAATAGTGACCACTTGCTGAGCAGGAATATGGTTCAGTTTCATGCCCCGAGTCAAGTCCCTATTATTCTTGAATAAACTGGCAAAAGATGGTTTGGCACCAGAATCACTCACGACAGTGGGAGCACTAGGAGCCACATTCCCAGAATCCACCACTGTAGCCACAGTCGGGGGTGGCGAAGGGGAAGCCGCCACAGCATGTGCCTCCTCGTCCCCAGAAGCAGCAGAAGCCGTAGCCGCAGAACCCTCTTCTCCAGAGGCTTCTTCCTCAGATTCCTCTTCAAAGGAAGAAGAAAATACAGGGTCGGGGATAAGCTCATTCTCAACCCCTTTACCAGATTTCAACGATTTCCCCAATTTCTTATAGGCCACAGAACTCTTCGAAACCCCCGATGGAGCAGGGGGGACCTGAGCCTCCGACACATCCTCGGGAGACTTAGCAGGCGATGGGAGGCAGCCTCAATAGCTTTCACCCCAGAATCTTTGGGTTTTTTCTGCACCATATTTTTCCAACACTAGGCACGTCGTACCCATCCAGTAGAGGTGACTAGCACGACCAAGAAACAAACGAAAATCAACGCCCACCAAAACGACAAAACGTCACAAAATGCGACACCAAAGAAGGACCAGAGCAATCGGTGAAACAACACTCGCTGAAAACCAGAACCGTAGACGCAATCCAGGAGACCAAGCCCTAGAGAGAGACACTCTCAAAACTTCTTTACTCAAAGATCCTTGATCCTGTTACAGCTGGTAACTTCTCTCATGAGGAAGTTGTGGAGGGAAAATCTGATGATCTTGAGGATCCCAATAATTCTAGAACAAACCGGACAAGACCCCTACAATAAGTTTGAAATTAAAATCATTGCGCTTACTCTCAAATACAGATGTTTCATCTCTCTCTCGAAAAACTCTTAAAATCAACTTTACCCTTGAAGAACACTTTACTAGAGCCAGTTTCAAATCAGAATCAATGGAGCCAACTATGATGTTCGAAAGGCAAATGGACTTCGAATCTCTGAAGAAATATGCTATAGATGTTGAACTGGAAATTGTAGAAGCTGGGTGGAGAAATTTCTTCCAGGTGCGGGAACCAATGTATACAGATGAGGTATGTGACTTTTGAAAGCATGCGCAACTGGTTGATAACACCATTGTCTCCACAGTAGATGGAATAACTGTTATTGTGACAAAGGAGTTAGTGGAGAAGGTGACTGAATGTTCATCGGTTGGAGAAACCCTATCAACCAAAGCCGGATGGATGTCCAAGGTGAGTATGAAAGAAGAAGATGTCAGAAAATAGTTATACGGAGCTAGTGACCCATGGGAGAGGAAGACCTCAAGTCTAGTCCCGAAGGCTAGGGTTCTTCATGCGATTCTGTTTAATTGCATTTTACCAAGAGTCGGGTCAAGGCATCTAGTGACTACCTTGGATGAGCAAATTCTGTTCTATCTGCTAAATCGTCGACCAATATACCTACCATTTTTAATTTTTCATTATATGGTTAAAGGGATGAAGGATACCAACAGTTATCCTTACGGTATGCTACTCACCAGGATTTTTAGGGAATCCGGAGTCCTTCTTCACAAAGGAATCAGAAGGATGGTATCTGTCAAGAGTACTATCAACTCAGATACAATAAGAAGAATGGGCTTGAAGACTGTGGTGAAAGTAGAAGTAGAGTCTTCAAAGAAAGCTAGAACTGAGGGGGAGCGGTTATTGAAGAAAGTCTCCCGCCACAAGTTCTAAATCTCAAGTAAGTATGAGATTACTGATAGATGGAAGAAGAAAACTATCGGGAAGACCGTTGATAAAACATGCGAGCCCTCAAATAGAAGTGAGCCTAGTTCGGAAGAAAGATGAAGGTGCGCTGAAGAGAAAAGCAGAGAATCTTTTTGGTGAAATTTCCAAAAAGGCGAGGAGATCACCTAGGATTCGTACTCTGCGACAACAGGAAGAGAATAGACCAAGAGAGCAGAGTCAGGCAGAAGGTTCTGGATCTCGCGTACCGAAGACAACAAGATCTCTAGTCTCAATTTTACAAGAAGATTCAGCCAAACAGGCTAAAGAGACCGAAAAGAAGAGAAAGTCAAAGTCTGAGAGGCAAACATCTCAAGTTCAGAGAACTCCGAGACTGAATGAAGTAGAAGGAAAGACTAAGGAGATTAGTTAAAAGAAGAGTATGTCTACTGCTGGGGAAGTTAGTCAAAAGAAAGATACTTTCAATGCTGCTCAAAAGGAAAAGGAAATTGAGCATAGCAGAGTTCAGGATATTCCCACTGCTCAACAAGAGGAACCAGAGGAGCTAAGCCTGGCTCAGGAGAATCCTATTGAAGCTCAACCAGAGGCAACAACATAACCAAACTCGGTTTAGGTACCACAGGAGAAAAATGATGAACCTGGTCTGATTGTATTCAACTATTCTAAAATTTTGAGAAGACACAAGTTGAAGATCAGAATGGTTGAAGTTGTTACCAAGAGGAGAACTGCAATCGCCATCTGTAATCAACCAAGGAGAAAGGTAATGGCTGTCATACAACCTATTTCGATAAATAGTGACATATGGCATTTACTAAATGAAGATGAAAAGACTTTCTATGATGTCTTGATGGATGCTGCTACAAAGCCATACCCTACAAAAATTTCCAACAAACCGTGTACTATTTATCCAATCACAGAGAAGACGGAAATAAAGGTTGTACCGGATATTTAGCTAAGATATCCTTTAGATTTGAACAAGGGGAAGTTGAAGCTATTTCCTGAAGAAATCAGTGATGATCTGTCCGCAGATCAATTTGAAGATGAAATGCGTCGAATTAATGAAGCATGCGCTTCAAAGGAGAATACTGATTGAGCTAGTTGTAGCTATACAGATAAGTATGAATACTGTCCAGTAGGGGGACGACTAATTACAGGGTCATTTATTGAATACCTTGTCCAGGCAGTTTTGCGTATTAGGCCTTTATCTAATACACTGTCTATTGAAGCTGAAGCCATACCTCTGCAAGGAAGACAGTTGCTAATGCTACCTGCTTCTTTTGATTTAGACCTTCCAGAGTCAAATCTATTTGTTCATCCACCCACATTTGCGATTCGAGAAGATTACATTCCATCCTCAGACGCATATGCTACAACAATTGCGTTCACTGCACCCTCAGCGGATAATGATCAATCCTCCTCACCGTGTGACTCCCAAGCTGAAATCAACAAATTACGCAGAAAAGTCAACGAGATAAAGGAGATGATGAATGATTTGAAGAAGATGATGACAGAATTGATGAAGAGTCGTCGTCATTAATCATTTTTTATTATAACAAATAGGGAGAGAAGAGAATGAGCAGAGGAGAAGAGAATGAGCAGAGGAGAAGAGAATGAGCATAAAAGAATCTGAAAATGGTGTGATTGAAGAAGACGAAGAAAGGAAAGGAAGAAGAAAAAGAAGATTTTTGAAGATAAGTTTTTTTCTTCTTATACATTGTATTTTGTTAACTTTTTTTGGTATATAATTTGTTATCATAAAAAAGGGGGAGATTTGTTAAGTCAAAATGACTTTACTTAGATATAATTTTGATGTATAACAAAGAGTAAAATAAAAGAAAAGCAATACAGACGAAGAAATATAGACGAAGCAATACAGACGAAGCAAAAGAGAAATATAGACGCAGACGCAGACGAAAAGAGAAAAACAGACGTAGACACTAAGAAAAACAGACGCAGACGCAAAAGAGGAAAACAAACACAGAAGCAAAAGAGGAAAACAGAAGCAGATGCAAAAGAGAAAAACAGACACAGACGCAGACACAAAATAAAAAACAGACAAAGACGTGAATTAAAAAAATAGACGCAGAAGAAGAATTGAAAAGTAGACGCAAGAGTCAGTTCGGGTTAGTTACAGAACTCAACTGATTAATCGTTTCTTTTAAAGATTCAAGAAACAAGATTCAAGAAGCAAGAATCCAGAAACAAGAATCAAGAAGCAGTTGGAGACGAAGGCTATAAATACAAGTCGAAGTCGAAGATTGCAAAGTTAGTTGAAAAATTAGCTGAATTACATCTACGCGATCGTAAAAAGCATACTGTGCAAATTAGCCGAGAGCTATTTTTACTGTAACAAGTTTCAAACACTTTTCTGTGAGGAAGTAGTACAGATAGCTTGCAGAGGCTAAGTGTGAAAGAATACTGATTGTAAAGACCTGAAGAGGCTCTTAAAGAATACTTGTAAAAGTTGAAAAGATAGTGAAATCTCAGAAAGAATTCTGAGGAGTGGACGTAACCTACGGTTTGGGGTGAACCAGGATAAATTGCTGTGTCAACTACTCTTACTCTATCTCTCTTTTAGATTCAAGTTTTATTATTACTTAGTTCGTAAACAAAGTTTTCAAAGTTTTGATTAATTAGAATCTATCGGAAGTTCTGTAAAAAGAATTTTATTTCTAACAAACATTTTTAAAAGAATTTTTCAAAAAGGGGAATACACAATTCAACCCCCTCCCCCTTCTCGTGCATTCTTATATCGTTTTATAAGCATTTTATTAAACGTGTGATTCACTTCAGTATATGATACTATCACTTGATATGAAGGTACCCAAGTATGACGAAGCAGACTATAATAAGATGTTTCAAGAGTGTTAATTAAGATTGAATTTAATCTCTCAAATGACATCTCTAATAGAAGTTTTAGGTGGAATGATTGACTAGAGTTGGGAGAAATTGTCATTCACAATTAATATACCTAAGGTGCATAAATAATCATTATCAAAATTAGGTCAAAAACCATAGCCTAATTTTATCCTGAACTATCTTCTTATTTGATTCCTTAATTTGAATAAATATTGCATAGTCTATGAGGCATCGTATCTTGAATCATAGGATTTGAAAAAATTTTTAACTCAAGTAATGAGAATGGATCCACAAGGATTCCTTATTAGAGAACAATTTTTAAATTTGTTTAATCATAGGAGTTCTATTACTAAGTTTTAAATGAACTAGATCATGTCCCCCTTCATCCTTAAGGAGGAAAACATTTTCCTAAGATACCATAGCAATATAGAAACCAATAGAGGTACCATAATAGAGAAAATTCCTAACAAGCTTCTTAATTGAATTAATTAGAGAGAAAGGAAGAGCAACGTGAGTTGACCAATGTATGTGCAGAGAGTTTAACATTACATTAATTAGTTGAATTCTCCTTGCAAAAAAAAAAATTCTTTGTTAAATTATGATAATTAGAGGCATGAACTATGAGTATGTTGATCTCTTATAGGAAATGGAGATTCCCAAAAAGTAAAAGGAAATTATTTTTCCTTGAGACTAGTTAAAGAGGAAAACCAATCAAACTTATGAGATGTAGAAGAAGAGTAAAGAAACATCTTTTTTTCTTTATTTATGGTTAACCTATAGAGATTCTTTAAGGTGTTAGTGGTAGTCATTATAGCCCTTATAGAGTTTGAATTAACACTTGACAGTTGCAGTAGATCATTAGCAAATACTGAACTAAAGGCGTCTATTCTCTTATATTTTTTATGATACCTAAAATTTATTTCCAAGATGATAATGTGCTTTATGATTCTAAATATGACTTCTATGTAAAAAACAAACATGTAAGGGAATAAGGGGTCCCCTACCTTATTCCTCTATCCCTTTTGATTAGTTTACCTGGAATTCCATTGACAAAAATCCTATAGGAGATAGTTGTAAGGTATTATTCAATCAAACTAATGAAAATTGTTGGAAACCCAAATACTTGTAGAGTATAGATGATGAAACTCTAGAGACCCACCTTAATTCACAACACTTAGGAGAGTCTTCCTCCTATAGTTTTTAAATAATTCTTGAACAAGGAGTATATTATCCCAAATGTTCCTAATTTAATATAAACACCTTAGTTTCCATTAATGAGGGGCTTGATAGCATGTTTTATCCTAAAAGCAAGAAGTTAATAGATAAATTCATATATAGTGTCATAATAAGAAGTTATTTTGAAATCCCTTAAGTAATTAGGAGTAGGAAGCTAGAATAAGTTTTATGAAAGCCTAGTTTAATTCCTTGAGTAAATAACCCCTAATAAAGAAGTTTATAACAACCTCTATAACAACATTCTTAATTAAATGCCAAGAATTTTTAAAAGAAAAGGGCATTGAGTCCATTTATCCTTAGGTTTGACGGGTTTGAGACTAAAGATTGCTTTTTCCACATTAAAAAACAGTAAAAGGGGAGACTAGGTGGAGATTTTGGATAAGATGAGTTGGGGTTCTTATTTGCGTGGTTATTTTTCGATGCTCATTAACATAATAACTTAATCAATTTCTAATTTCAAAAATTACAAAATTTAGAAATAGTTTTTAATTAATTTAAAATTAAATAAATTTCACATTAGATGCCAAATAGACTTCATTATGCTAGGTTAGCATACCACGGAAGACATGTTAATGCCATGTTAACATAAATTTGAGAGAAATTTAATAGAGTGAGGGTTAAGATATTGGTTTGTTCCATTTTAAAATTTTACAAGTCTAATGTGATCTATTTAATATTGCTAAGTGACTATTATGTATCTTAGATAATGATAGGGCTAAGTTAAACATTTTGTAAAATTTTAAACGAAATTTTACACCTTTGGAATACAACATCTTTTTCAAGTAAAGAGTAATCTTTGTAAAATCTTCTTTGAAGGTTAAGAGTTACCTAAAATCTTCTTAACTTAATTAAAGAAAAGAAAAGTAGCCTAAAATGGTGCTTACAACTTAAAAAACCATACTTGCTTGTTTAATGATTAGGGCCTCATCATCACTTCACAATGATCAAATGAATATGCTTGTTAAATGCTCAAAAACTCTTTAAAATGTTATTGAAACTATTAAATGTTATAAATACTTCTAATAATTGAATACCTAAGTATCTATCCATACTAGCCCCAAAATGTCAATAGACATAAAAAATAGTCATTTTAACAATAAACAACAGTGATATTGGTCGACCACTTTGGCATATTGGTCAACCAACGTATTAACATATATGATATACAAACTATCATACAAACTCATAGTACATTAAAATCTTGTTATACCAATATGAACATAAATAATACATTAGTGGACTACTAACCCAAGTTGTTGACAAGTGTACTTGAAAACATATTTCCAAATATTTTAAAGTTCTTGCAAATATCAAACCACATACCTTTGATTAAACCCTTATCTAAAAACAACTCAAAAGTAGTTGAAATATATTTGGACCAAATGAGTTTTCTTAATATTAAAATCTTAATTCCTCTTAAAAATTTGAAAGATTTATGCATTAAGCTTAAAATATAATATGTTTATATATGAAAAGCTCCTAAAGCGTTAAAATACTTAAGTAAAAGATATAGAAAAAGTTACAAATGATTTTATGAATTTGATATACCTTGATCTTCTTTATTATGAGTCTTGTCCTTAAATGGATTTAAAGTTTATGAACTTCTGCCTATTGTCTTTGTAAGGTGTTTCTTCACTTTATTTAATATTGTTTTCTTTTAGGACATCATAATAATTATTAATAATAACTACATTATCATCAAAACATATACTGGAACCTCCACTGATTTAATAATCTCCTCCTTTTTATAGAGAAAAAACATTTTATATTAGAAAGAAAACAATAAAATTAATTAATTTATCCACAACCAATCTATCTATATAAAAAATATGAATTTTTACTCCCCATTAATTCTTGCATCATTTAAAATTTAAAATTTACTAATCTTAATGACTAACAAATAGAACATTGATAATTACTAAATATATTATATTCTTAATATGATTTTGAAAATATTTTCCTTTTGTTCGGTTGATTTCTATAGGATTTAGTACTCAATTTAGTTTATAATTTATTTTTAAGCCTTGTTGTAACTCCCTAATGAAAAAGAAAAAATTTTGGGAAATTTTATGTCAAGTTAGAGTAAAATGCGGTAGATTGCATAACATAGATCTATGTTCCACAACATGGATTCATTTTCTCCAACACAAAACCATGTTTGGGAATTGCGAGAGCAAAATTTTTTATGTAAGTATGATGGGAAGCGACACTGTCTAAACATAATGTTGTGTTGGAACCATATTCATCATGATTGCTAAAGAGTGGTCAGAAAGGGGGCTAACATAAGTTTATATTAATGATCCTTGCTAGCAGTGATGTTTACATAAAATAATTTTTTTTAGAGTTATTAAGGACATGAGACCAATTTTTGGATTTTATGAGAAAAATGTCATGACTTGGTATTACATCGGGCACATGACAACCGCTACATACTCGGGCTAAGAATACTCGCAGTATCCTTAATCTGACTATGCAAGGCTAACTGAATATCTCTTTTTTTTTAGAAAAATTTGGGCAACACAACGACAATAATTTAAAAAAATCCCAAAACCTGCAAACGATTTCAAACACACTTCTATATTCACATTCAACCATAACTTCAAGATTCTCTAGTCCACTCAAGACAATTTCAACTCTAGGCAATCTCAATTCAAGGCAATCTTAACAGAAATATAAAAAATTCATACATAAAATCTTTTACAAAACACAAGGCAATCAAAAGTTAACTCACAAAATCATAAAGTGTATCTACATAAACACAGTTCATGAGCCACTAGACAATAAAAGTACAAAATAGGAGACTACCTATGTGCGGAAATATCTCAAAAATATCAAAAAGTCGCACGATCCTCACAGAGCTTTAAGCTCACTAAATTAGCCTACATGGTTGGAAAGCGGAGGGGGGTTAGTACACTAGGTACTCAGTGAGTAGGAAAAACATATATCATAGATAGAATTGGTTCATACCAAGACGGTGTAGCTAACCTATGAAGTGAATATATCACGTATAGAAAACACATAGGCCCAGCCTATTACTTAGTGTATACTAGTTAGGAGCCATATACGCCCAACCTATTAACTCACTCATCCGGTGAACATAAGTCCCAGTTCCAGTATACAAAAGCATAAAAACATCATATGTATCAATCAAATCTCGATAGGAAAGCCAATATCAGGATAAACCAAAACAATTATCTGTGACACCAATAGTCGGCCAAAATAATGTGCCCACCCACCAATACTCGGTGTTGGCTCGATTTTCATCCGTGGTGAGTCCAGACTGCAGTCGACAAGAGTATCATGACCCTAGGTGATCACCTCGTCGGTGTCCAGACCTTAGGTGTGGAATCTCCCGCAAGTCCCATAGAAAGGTGTCGATATGGAGACTCGACTTTAATGTACCAGCATCAAGGGTACGGGGTCGCTTAGTCATAATCAGTTGTACGCAGCACATGATTGACCAATCGTTTCCTCACCAATTTCCTTCATTTAATCTTCATTTTATCAATTGTATAACTCATTACATTAATCCACCTCTCTCCATCATTTTGACCTAAACTTAACCAATTCACATCTTCTTCATTCTTCATCATCAATTCACTTCATACATACATAATTAACATCATAGAGTTCATTTAAACCATCAATTTCAAAAGATATTTAA
>JANJEY010000003.1:55899799-55914843 GCA_024703695.1 Erythroxylum cataractarum | reverse complement strand
GTTAATTTTCTGATTACCAAGTCTTTACCTAGTAATTTATCATGAGCTAAAAAAGATAAAATCAAAAGAGAGGCTAAACATTATGCATGGGATGAACCACATATATGGAAGTATTATTCTAACCAAATTATTAGGCCATGTGTATCTAATAATGAAGTCCCATCTTTATTAAATTTTTGCCATTTTTTTCATATGGTAGACACTTTATTCTTAAAAGGACAGCATGTAAGGTGCTTAAATGTGGTTTGTTTTGGCTTAAACAATTTTATGTTGCTTATATATTTTGCAAGTCTTGTGATCATTGTCAAAGAACAAGTAGTTTAGGACCAAAAGACCAAATGCCACTCACGAATATCCTGGTATGTGCAAATTTTGATATATGGGGAACTAATTTTACAGGTCTTTTTCCTTCCTCTTTCGGTAAGAAATATATTCTTTTTATTATGGATTATGTTTCAAAATGGTTAAAGCTAAGGCTACTCATACTTATAATGCTATAGTTATTGTCGATTTTGTTAAGTTTCACATTTTTGTCAAGTTTAGAGTGCCTAAAGCAATAATCAGTGACAGTAAAGAACTCATTTTTGTAACCGAATTGTTGAGGTTTTACTAAAGAAATATGACATTACACATTGACATTCAACAGCATACCATCCATAGATAAGTGGACAATAAGCCAAAGTTTCTAAAAGGGGAATCAAATGAATTTTGGAAAAAGTGGTCAATCTTAACAGGAAAGATTGGAGTTTGCATTTAGACGATGAGCTATAGAAATACAGGATAGTATATAAAACTCCTATTGATATGTCGCCATACAGGGTAGTATTAAGAAAACCTTGTCATTTGCCTGTAGAATTGGAACATAAGGCTTACTGGGATGCCAAACAATGCAATTTGGATTTAACTCAGGTTAGAATTAATCGAAAACTACAATTTCAAGAGTTGGAAGAGATACTTAATGATGGTTATGAGAGTGCCAAAATCTATCAAGAAAAGACTAAGGCCTTTCACAATGAAATCTTAACTAAAAAAGAATTTTTCATAAGTCAAAATGTCCTTCTTTATCACTCTAAATTAAAACGCTTTCCTAGTAAATTATGATCTCGTTGGATAGTTCCATTTGTTGTTACTAATGTTTTCTCACATGGTGCAGTTGAAATTAAGATTTTAAACACTTTTAAAGTATTTAAAGTTAATGGACACCGATTGAAACTGTATTATGAGAATTTACAAGTTGAAATTGCAGAAGAAATAGAACTAGCTGAGTCAGTTTACTATATGTAAGTCAATAAATTTTTCTTCTAGCTAATATGATGTTAAAGAAGTGCTATTGGGAGACACCTCAAGATTTATTTTAATATAAGATGTTTTATTATTTATTTATTATTTATCTTAATTTTCTCAAAAAAAGAGAGTATATAGCAACAGGCACTAATGAGGTAAGATAAGCATGCATTAATTTAAGTTTTGTTTTACTTTATTTAATTTTTTATTTATTCTTTTTGTTAACTCCTTTATCTCTTTCGTTTAGTTTGACAATGTCCCTTCCCTTTTTCCCAAAATTCCAACCCTTAATTGCAGATCACTCTCCAGCTAACACACTCCACCACTAGCCATTCCCTTAGTACCGCCACTCCACACAACCTTGTCCACTACTCACCAAATGCCATTAACTCAGAATGCCCCATCTTATACAGCCCAATTTCTAACCAAAAATGCCACCTAGACGCTCAGGTCGTCTTAATTCATTATGATTCATCTAATAATTGCAATAACATTGTTCTGCAGCTAACTCCATCCATATTGAAAATAGTCCATCGTCACTTTCTTTGTAAATTATTCACCATTATCCACAGCTAGACAACCACTTACAGCTCCTGAAGAATCTGATTCCTCTGATATCAATGAGATATAGCCACAACTTCACGACCATCAGTGCCCACCGCAACACATCCTTTTGGAAGTGATCTGACTATTTTAGTACTCCTAAAATGCATAGAGCGCATATTGGATAGATTAGAGCACAACCAACTCGCTTTCTTCGAACACTAGAAGTTTCAACCTCCTTTTCCACCAACACCTTGATGCATTAATAAAGAAACTTCTTAAACCATTATTTTCTTATTATTTTTGCAAATGCATTGAGTATAATGTAGATTAAGTGGGATGGGGTGTGTTTTAAATTTGCTATTTCTTTGCTCATTTTGATTTTGATTTTGATTTTGATTTTTTGTCTTTTAATTTGAAAGTGATGTGTGTTAAACCATGAAATTCTATCTTAGTAGTTGGAATGAGACTGAATTGAGTGCTTGAAGTCGAATTAGGCCAATTGAATAGAAGGTGAATCATACTAATCGATTAAAGTAGTTGGTTACATAAGCTTACTTAGAAATTGATGCTTTAGTGATTAGGTAATGTATAAAATCGTAATGGATATTCAATTGAGCCTATGTGAGACATTGAGCCTATATGCCTCCATTCAAAAAGTCATTTCATTTCTTTGTGTTAATTTGCGTGATACTCCCTTAGGTGATTACCTTCAAAACTTGTTCTAAATCAGTTTAAATTTACCAAACGCATGCTAGATGGAAATCTTTTCTCTTTTAACTCCTTGACTTAAATGACCCACCCATCTTATTTCCCCTTGCAAACCCCTTTAAGCCTTTATCACTTTTGTTTCTTAAAAAAAACACCCCATTCTAAAACATCAAGTTCTATTAGCCTTACATAGTAACAAGTTTAATAAAGTGCTAAGTTAGCTAGTTTTGGGACTTTTTGCTATATGTTTTCTATACTTCTACTCTTAGAGCACATTGTATTAGCTACTGTTATTGTTCATTATTTCCTTAGTAATTTTAAAAAGAGAGAGAAAAGAAAATAATCAAGTATAGTAATGATATTAAGTGTTGAGTAGTGAGTAGTTAGTTATTTACAAGCAATCCTGATAAATACATTTTGTTTTCCCTTTGTATACTTAGTGCTTTATAACTACTTGTGACTAACCCTTCAAACCCTTTTTGACTTACCTTAACCTTAGTGCTATTACAACCTCAAATAAAGCCCTTTTGATTTATTTAAGCATGTAATCACTGTAGAAGAGAATTGGTGTATTTGCAAACCTATGGTAGTATGATTTCTTATAGGGAGTTTTGAGTGAAACACTAACCTATAAAAACTTGAGTGAAATGAGTGAATCTCGTGAGAAAAATACATTGTGAGTTTATGCTTATCTTTGAATGATAATATCATAAGTTTAGTTTGTTTATGTATACTGATGAAAACTAATCATGATGTGTGTAGTAGTTTGACATTCGATTGGCCAAAGTTTGAGTGATAGTGTATATTTGGTTTCTTTGAAAACGAATTGATAAAATTTGATGGTCATGTTTAATTTGTTAGAGAATGAGCAAAAGGTTAAGTGTGGGGTAGTTTGTTAGTATCTTCATTTTCTATCATTTTATGTGTTAATTTTCTTTGTTCTTGAGCTTTGACATTATACTTAATGGAACTTTATCTTGTTTTATGTCAAGGTGTATTTTGGAACCAAATAGAAAGAATTGCAAACATTTTGGGAAAAAAAGAGTTGAACCAAGCGTTGAACCTAATTAAACATGGCCTCGTGCAGTGATACCTATGTGATAGTCAGTAGCAGAATTTTTTTTATAGATTTTGTTTTGGGCTTTAACCTTGCATTTAAAGGTTGTACAGTCTACTGAGATTAGGGCCCTATTTGAAAAATAAGAAATGTGACTTGGCTGAATTAAAAAAAATGTAGGCTATGATAGAAAAGGAAAACGTGGACTGCAAACATCAAGCAACAAAAATAGGAAAAAAAGAAACAAGGAGGGTGGCAAGGGAAGCAAGAAAAGAGGAGAACACAACATGTCCATAGAAGAGAAGAACACCCAACAGGAAAAAAGAAAGAAAATTAAGCAAAAAGGACGACGATTGGATAGGAAACAAAGAAGAAAATGAAGAATGCCCCAAACATGGACAATCCCAAATAGTTAGGAAAATTTGTGATGTTAGGCAACTAAACTCTTATTTCTTGGTTTATGAAGTCATGGTTATTGACTTTTGAATGTTGTGAGAATTTCGTTCTTTATTTAAATCAATTTATTAGTCAAGTATTCATTATTTTATGGATTATTATTTGATTGTTTGATTTTATAGCTAAGTGCGCAACTAGTTTGTGATTTTATTCAATCAATTGCAAGATTAAACATATTGATCTTCAATTCTTTTAATCAAAAGTATCGATTAAGATTTTTGTCTACTACGTTAGGGACATGATTCTAGGAAAAAATAGTTGTCTAGGCTAAATATAAATCGTATGTATGTTGTCTAATTCTTTGATTTTTTTGATTCGTAAAGCTATTAATTAATTAAATCTAAGATCTATCCAGGTTATTGATTAATAAGGGTTAATTCGAATATATGTTTCAGTTAACTAATAAATTGATTATTTTAGTATCGATGATTAATGCATGTTTAATAATGAACGAGACCGAAAACCAAGATTTATTCCTATTGATTGTTAAATTCTCATTATTTTGCTATTAGTTATTTGTCAATTTCATATTCCAATTAAACTTTAATTTACAATTAAAAACTCCCTTTTATTTCGTAACTAACGTCTGAATTTCTCATAGAACGATTCCTACTTTTCACTACTATTTTAATTTGTGTTGCGGAAGTTGGTTTCTTTTTATATTTGACTGCGGGCGACAACATTTACCAAAGCATTAATCACATTTGTACTCACATATTTCCTTTTGTTTTGTGTTATCAAGCGTAGGTTGTATATCCTAGAACTTGCTTTTGATTTGAATACATTTTGAGACCATATTATTGGTTAATTTATGCATAGAAATGATAAATGCATTTAAGATAACCTTAGAAAAATCCAACTTTACCCTTTGAGAAACAATTTAAGTCTTAACCTTTCTTTTCTTGACTGTTAACCTTGTTACAAGCCACTTTAACCAATCGTTTTCTTGATTTCTTTAATAATTGTGAATCTCTAAATAAAATATGAAAGAAAAGAAAAAAATTAAGAAATGAAAAAGAAAAAGAGTAATAGAGTGATTTGAGTTAAAAATTGTACGCGTTGATAAGTTTGTTTATTAAAATGTTGTTTCATTAAACTATTTAATTAGCTTTGCATTTGTAATTAATAGCATTGTTATTTTAAAATGGATTATACATAATATTACTACATAAGGTTTTATAAAGAAATTTAGCGTATTTTTTATTGAAAAGACTCTTTATGTTGAGTCCTCCAATTATGAATAAATGTATTATGTTCCAATAAAAAGTAACTTATCTAAAAATGAAAAAAGTTCGGTTAACTTTTTAGTCAAGAAAGAGTCCAGTATTTGAATTCCATCTTTATACATATAGAGTTTATTACAAACTCAAACAACAAAAATAAGTTAAAAAAGAATGACCACCCCAAAAGACTCATCATCTTCTACTTGATATTGGTTGAAATGAATCAAATAGCTAGCCTTTAACAGGAATAACAGTCTTACTCATTGTTTTTATCCAAAAGAAGACTAGCTAGGTCCACCACGGCATTTGTTGCTTTTCTCACAGCCTCTACTATAATTGTTGGCTGGTGGCGCTGTCGGGCAGCCTCCAGGTGTACCTGGCTTGCAGTAAGGGCCAAAGTTTCTTCTAAGGGCTCCATAGCTTATCACACGAGCCTCTGTTTCTCTTGCCAGAATCATGCAAGCCAAGAGCAACCCAATACCAAAAGTCATCATCAACTTTTTCGACACAGCAACAGTAGCCATTTTCTTTTCTTTTCTTTTCTTTTTTTCAGGGTGATGATGATGACGGGTGGTTTAGAATTTGCTTTATTTTTAATGAAATCATTGAAAAATATCGGAATTTATACACAAAATAGCTGCCTATAATTAGGAAATTATCAGGATTTTTTTTCTGTTGATAGAACGTATACTATATATGTATGGCGTTCAATTTGGAATCATGTTGATCTGGCGCTTCATGTAGACCTGGACTTTGAATGGATAAATTTAACCTTTGATTCTTACTTTATGTGGCACTGGAATGCTAATATTTCGATGGAGCAGTCAATTTGGTTACCTGTGGAGACACATGGTTCAAACTTGATTTCAGGGATCCAGTTGTTTGTAATGGAGAACTATTTTGTGTCTATAGCACAAAACTTCAGGCAGATCTTTGAATTTTCGTGTTGCTGAATAGAGTTCTCTTGTTATTCCCCCTATGCAGGGAGTTCTACATCAAGAAAAAGATGTTTTGTTAAATAATTATAGTTATAGAAAAAGCCATGTTTAATCGTAATCAACTTAGTATTAAAATTTAAAATTATCAACATGCTTAAAAATTAGTTGTCTCTTTTAAATTTAAGTTCACTATAATAGAAGGGGCTTTTGGCAATGAAAATTTTTGTCGCTAAATGCCCCAAATTTATCACCAAAACCTTTTAACAATGACAAAATTTTGTCGCACGAATTGTCACAAAATCACAGTAGCAAAATACGATCGATGTTTTTACAAAATCGTCACAAATTATATTTTTCCCTGATCTTGGATACGTCGCCAAAAGAGATAAGCATGGATACATGTTATCGTCACCAATGATATTTTGGGATACTCTCTTTTCGTAGTTAAAAGTTATTAGCTATGTTGTCGTAGATGTAGGTAATAATGTTTTGTGACGATTAAGTTTTCGCAGCAAAACATATTTAATGACGATTTTCAGAACATAGATAAAAGTTATTGGCAACGGTTGAAGGAACATAGAAAAAAAGTATTGTTGACGATCTTAAAATTGTAGCCAAATCTTGTTGACGATCTTAAAATTGTAGCCAAATCTTTTTAGCTACGTATTTGATTTAATTTTAAAAAATTACTAGTGTTTATTGAATTTTATATTTATAGCATTTTCCTTTTGTAATATAAAATCTAGAAAACGTAACTCAATTTATATATAATAATTAGAGTTTTGTCACACCACATAGATTATAAAATTAACTTTATGTTGGTTGTCCTATAAATTTTAAAGATGACATTATTGTTAACTAAGGGGTTGTTTGTTTTTATTTTTATTTTTATTTTTGATTCTTCATTTTTGTTTTCAAATTCAGTAAAAAACTTGTTTGTTTAAGTTTTCAGTTCCAGTTTTTTTGGGTTTCTTCTAGTTTTCAAAAATTATGAAAACTATAAAAATGGTTTTTGTTTCCTGTTTTATTTTTTCATAATTTGATTTAATATTTAATATTAATTTCATTTGTTTACTATATTATAATTATTTTTAATTACATCGCAATAGATATAATTATATATGGTATTTAATATGATGTTATCCTATGCCATTACCAAAGGTGAAGTCAAATAGTAATAGCCTACCATTTTGCAACGATTTTCTTATTGATGCCAAATTGTATATTTATTTCGAATTTGTCGAAATACAATGTCGTTTTGTTTAACAAGAAACGACATCGTGTTCTACTAGGTTACTAACACCAAAACAAACCTCTCTTTGTTTTCATGTTAGTCATCAACATTCATCTTCATTCACTATCCAATAAACATCATCCCCTCTATTGTGGTCCTTACCTTCGAAGAAGTGTCATTACCGGTCTTGATATTGTTCTTCTTTTCAATTTTCAAACCCTCAAGTTGTTATTGTTCTTCTTTTCTATTTTCAAACCCTCCTTTTTACGCTTTACTTCACTGCTATGTTTAGGAGTTTATTGTGAGTTTTGTATTCTGCTTATGGTATATGGGTTTTTCACAGAATTTGAGCATGCTTTCTGTCTGACTCAAGCATCCATTTGATAATGGATGATGTATATATGCTAAGAATCAAGCTTATGACCTTTGATAAGCACTTAATGGGAGGCACCGCATTCATATCCTTTCTTTATTTGTTTTTTTAGCAATTTTCTTTTATTTTCATTTTTATATTTAATTCAGTTCAATTAAGAATTTAAATTCACATTTTTGTTTCTGTCATTTTAATTTCCATCTTTTCTTTTTTTTTTTAAAAAAAAAGAAAATTAAAAAAGCAAAAAATTTATTCTTACCACCTCGACCCCCTCTCTATTTTCCCTCTTTTGTTTTGCCCTAATTTCTTTTTCAACTTTCAATCTTTAGCTGCCGAATCTCCCACCCATTTTAGCCTATCACTCCCATTTGCCAACCATGCCTTCATGAAACTCCCAGCCTTCCTTACCCACTCACTCATCTACCCTAACTTGTGCTTTTGATTTTGGGTTACTGTTTTCCTCTTTTGTAAGTGGTCTTCCACAAAATTAGCACAATTCCCAGGAAGAAAAGTGACTCACGTAGGCTACCTAGCCTATACAATTTGCTACTAATTTTTCTCCATCACAATCCACTCCCCACACCACCGAACCACCTTCCGCCACATCTGCCAACACCTTGATTTTGACACTTCCACAATAGAGAAATTTTCTTTAACTTTTTCCTTTATTTTTATGCTTCCTTAACATTGAGGACAATGTTGGTCTAAGCTTGGTGGAAAGAATTGGATTTTTGGTATGAAAATTTTTAGTTTTGTGTGCGTTTTGTTGATTTTTTTTGCGTGTGGTTATGCATGTTGAGCTATGAAGCTTTGTCATATTAGTTTAGATGAGATTGGATATATGCATGAAATTAAATTGGGCTACATGAGTTTTAAGGTGGATCATGTTAATTGATTGCAATAACTAATCTTGTATAATTAGTCAAAATTTTGACATTTGAGTGATGAGGTAATGTGTGGAATTGAAACGAATTATTGAATTAAAACTTTGAGTGAAATTTGAGCCTAAATGACATCACCTTTATGTCATGCTATTTCTTTGAATTATGTGATGCTCCTCTATTCATATTGCCTTTAGAACTTGTATGGAACCGGTTTGAATTTGTTTGATCACATGAAATATAGAAATGATTAAGGCCTTCCTTGTTTCCTTTAGCTTAAAAATGACCCACCTAATTATTTTCCCTTTACAAACATTTTTTAGCCTTTTAAACCCTTTAGCTTAAAAATGACCCACCTAATTATTTTCCCTTTGCAAACATTTTTGAGCCTTTATCCTTGTTTTTCAATCAATCACCTTATGATAAACCCAAAAACCCATTAGCCTTACCCTATCACAAGTTGAATGAAGCATTGAGTAATTTGGGATTTTTGTTCTATATTGTGTTCTGAGATATTTTTATAGGTACTTCTACTCATGTGTTTATTATTTTCTCTTGTTTTTGTTGTTTTCCCTTGTTCTTAGCGTTATTCAAAAAACAGAAAAAAAAAGAAAGAAAAAAAAAGAAAGGGAAAAAGAAAAAAGAAAAAAGAAAAGAAAAAGAATAAAGTATAGTGGTACTAGTTAGTAATGAGTAGTTATAGTCCTTTTTATTCATGTTTATCTCAGATTTTTAATTTACGTGTCTCTTTTACTTGATACTTTATGAATGCTTGTGATCAATCCTTTGTCATGTTTTTACCTTACCTGTGAACCTAGCCCCATTACAACCCTGAATAAAGTCCTTATGATCTATTTGCTCATGTGATCTGAATGAACAATAATTGGTGAAATTGCAAGCCTATGGTAGTGCAATATGTTAGAGTAAGATTTGAGAGAAACATTTTGCGGATGCGAGTGTCTGGTGTGTAAAAGTATGTAGGAAAATATGTATGTATGGAAGAACGCTAAGTATGAAAAATCCAATTATAGAAGTATGTTTGTGTTTATGTTTTCAAAATTATGTTATGCAAAGAAAGATTAAAAACTTATACTATTGACAAGTATGAAATAAAACTATCCAAAATGAAATCTAAAAGAAAAGGTTCCTATCATCAATGATAGAAAAAGATGACAACGGCTAACCTAAAGAAAGCCAATTGTTTGGCTCCCTAGTAACAACGACATTTTGATCCGTAGTTTGCCTTCGGGTTATTCACTTGGAAACCAAATCAAAACTTTAATTCAAGGATTGCAATGTAGAGTGCAACGTCGGGTCGTCTCACTTAATTGGAACCTAGTGCAATGGATCTAAGCTAGCCTAATTATCATGAAATGTAAACTAAATTAGTTAGGAGGGGGTTTTGGCTCTTTGAGAAAACTCACTAAATTGAGCTAATCGAAAACAAAGTATATAAAAAGATATTTATGGATTTTTAGGAAAGGAATTTGAAAACTCAGATGATGATCGAATGTGATAAAATCCTATTGAAAAATGAGCTCTGGCTATCATAGTTCAGAATAAATCTTTTTAGGAGTAAAAATCACTAAGTTTTCAAATGAAAAACCTTAAAGAACCCTTTAAGTCCAAGGTTTAAATCAATGAACTCCATTTCTTAAAACCTTATTGAATGCATCTTAGTGTGTGTGTAACGGGTAAGTTAATGCAAGTGGTCCATTTGAAATCAAGCATCATCTCAATATCTAACACAACTAGGCAGATAAAAGAGAATTAACAAAATCACCAAAAGGACATATATGAGACTTCATATATTTAAGCTCCAAGTTCTACATCAACAAATCCATAACACAATACATTGTTCAACACTTGATTAAACTATAATCAAGAGAATCCAACTACAAAGCATAAATCCTAACTCAGGAGTTCATAACAATGTAGTTAAACATAAATGAACTAATCCTCTTTGAGGCCATTGAACTCAAGCCATCGCTACATCATCAAGAGGAAATGGTGCTTAGCCAAGCATCACTTTGGGAGCATTCACAGCCGTAAACACACCGATAGCATCCATGGCAACAGTAGCAAATGATGAAAGCGACGATGAAAAATGGAATGGATTGATGGATGAAGGTAGAGAGTGAGAAAGATGAGAAGTGTGTATGAGATGTGTGTCAGCTCTCTGTGTGTAGTGTTGTCTCCTCTTATATAACCTAATTTACTAGGTTTTTAAACATTTGGTCGGTGGGTCTGGTCAAACAGTGAGAGATTTTTCCAAATATGTTTTAGGTTTTTGACGGTTTGTCGTGGTGCACTTTTCTTGAAAGGTTTTACATCTATTCTGGATATTTCACCGTAGTGAACTTTTCCCAAAAGTTCTTGCTTCTTGCTGGATCCTTTGCCATGACGAAATTTTCTCGAAAGGTTCAGCCTATGTTTTTTGGTGTTTCGCAACAGTTTCTTGTAGCGCTAGTCTCCTGTTGACTTCAATTCAGAACATTGACTCCCTTCTCCTTGAGGTTCCTATAACCAACAATAGCAATTTACAATATCAATTGTTCACAGAAAAATTAAGTAGTGCAATTAATACCAATTTGTAAAAAATTTTAAAATCAAATTGCATAAAATGAAAGTGCACACTCAAGGGTTAATTTAAGTATAAAAATCAAGAATTAGGAGTCAAAAAGTATAGTAAAAGCCATGAAAGTCTCTTCAATTTATATAATAAACTTGGGCTCAATCATCCAGTAATGTCAGGATGTTGACGATCACCTTGCACATCTATTGATATTTATGGATCAGTATGTGTTTTTCTAAGTATTTAGCATGTGTTTCTTGCATAATATGTTAGTATTATTGTGTTTTAGGACTTGTTTTGAGTCTTTTTGATTAATTTGATTTTCATGGTTGTTCTTTTATGTTTGAAATTGGTTTAGGGTATGATCATTTTAGGGTAGGAATTGAGTGTGGACACCCTTTTGATTGAGCTAGGGACTAAGAGAAGAGAAAAGAAGTGGAGATGTTGAAGAACAAGAACCCAAGACTGTGGGAAAGGGCATGTTTCCCACGATCGTAGGAAATCTATGGATAAAGTTTATGTCATATTAACCCACAATCGTGGGAAGCACAAGGATAATATGTGACATAAACTTTCTCCATAGATTTCCCACGATCGTTGGAAGCATGGGGATAATTCCCATGATCATGAGATGCTTAACATGAAGAGTCACGTGAGTTTCACTTTTTTTAGGGTTTTATTACTTCACTTGATATATATATTGTAAAAAAATCCCTAGGGTGGAGGTGTGTCATAGAACTTACCTATTGGAGCCAAAAGATAGATTGAGAGCCTAGAGATAGGCGGAGAATCAAGGTTTTCATTTCCAATTAGGCAAAGAGCATCTCATCATCCATATTTTCTAGAGTTGGACAAAAAAGAGGAGGAGCTACCCTATCTAGTTCTCATTTCGATTTCTTTCTCTTCTAACATGTTTAACATGGATTGTTTGGTTGTTGGGGATGCTAATAATATTATGAGTGGCTAAAACATTTTTTAGGGTTTGTTGTTTGAACTATTTGTGAACCTTCAATTGTTGATTCAATAATATAAACATTTATGTTCAAACATTTAAAACCTGCAACAAATTGAGAGAGCTAGCTTGGTAATTTGTGTTAAATGTTCAACAAGAGTTGACATTTAATAAACTTATAAATAACAAGTTATTGATTTATTAGGAAGAGATTTCAATATATTGATATACTGCCTATAGGATAGCTTCATACGTAGTTAAATGTTTAGGAAAGGCTTTGTATATAAAAAGATCCCAAAGTTAATCCTAATTTATTTAATTGATTTATATTTAATTTCACCTTGAGAGAGGGTAGCTAAAATTTTAGGAAATCTTGTGCCAAACATAAGTTGAATCAGTTAACCAAAGAATAACAAATAAGGATAATGAAAAGTCCTAATTCTTAATCTTGAATTTCTCCAAGTTTTAGTTTATGATTTTGGTTTTGGTTAGTTTGTTTCCTTTTACCTTTAGTTTGTCTTTATTTTACTTATCTATTTAAATTTGATTGAATTGGTTTCTTACACAAAAAATAACTTGAATTAAGTGGTGCCTAAGAACAATCCTTGTGGGATCGATATCTACTAAGAACAATCCTTGTGGGATCGATATCTACTTTTCGCTACAAGTTACAACCTGTATACCTATGATTTTGAGCGTAAAACGAGTTGTTTGTTTGTACTATACAAGCTTTTTGCACCGTTGTTCGGGATTCATTGTTTAGTTTGTTGTTTATTTTGGGTTACTTTAATTTAAGTGTTGGACCCTGGAAAATTTTTCTTTAAAATAGGCATGATTTAAAATAATTTTGGAGTTTTGATAGATCTAATTTTGGAACTATACTTAGGTCAAGGTTAGTAGGATATGTTGAATTGGTAAGTGGAAATTAAAGTGTTGATATAATGAGGATGTTCAAGGACGTTTTTGGGAGATCACTTTAGCATAGAAGAACATAAGCTTATAATTAAAGGTAAGATGGACTTTTTGGGCTCATTAAGGGTAGGAATATGTTGTTTTGCTTATAAAGAGGAGAAAAATGTGAATTGAAGAGGGAGAGGAGTGAGAAAACAAAATTAAGAGAGAGAGGAGAGGAGAAGGGTTTCGGTGAAACAAGGAAATAAGAGAAATCAAATTTATTAAGGTAGGTTAACCATCTTTCCTTCTTGCTTTATTGAAGGAATGAGTGGTGTTATGGAAGGAGTCAGAAAGGAAAAGAATTAATGTAGAGAATGGAAAAGTTGGTGTGGGAAGAAGATGGAGTAAGAGAACCCAATTGATATTTAGGGTTCCTAAACTAGGTCTGGGTTTTCTAACCTAAATAGGTTATGGGTAGGTTAGATTTGAGTTTGTTTTGTGTTTGGTTGAAAATTTTGTAATATTTTGAAGTTTTTTGAATTTTTGGAATGTTGTTTTGAATGGAACCTTGGTTATTGTAGGAAAGCAAGGAAATCCTAACTAAGAGAAAGGGGAAAGGCAAACTTGACTTAGTTTTCGCGAGTTATTTAGGTGGGTAATATATTTATAGTTATTGTGTGATTAGGCAAATTCTTGCCTATGTGTGGATATGTGTTAAATTGACTTGAAGAAAATACATGATGATTTTTTTATTGTGTCATACTGTGGAAAAAGTATGATATGTGATATAAATAAATTGTGTTTTTGATCAAAGTTATGCCTTGATATTTGTTATGGCATTTTGTATAAATGAAAAGTACGAAAGCATTTGATAAAAAGATTTGAGCATGTTTATGTGCTTTTGTTTGGGTGAGAGTAGAACCATTTTGTTCGTCATGTGCACATTGACAAGAGCCTTCTCCTGGCTGCCTGTTTGTGGCATATGAGCTCTGAAAAATGAACTCATTCTGTTCATGGGGTAAACTTCGGTTTCCTCATTCTGTTTCATGGAACCCTCGAGCCATTTATTGTGCATTGCATTTTAAATTATCAACTATGAAGCATATTGAGTGTTATGTGTTATGAGCTAAATTTGATAAATGTTTATATTGTTTGAATGAAGTATAAATGCTAGAACTGCTAGACATATATATATATATATATATATATATATATATATATATACATATGTTTGACTTTGGTCGATTGCCAATGGCTATGAATATATTAGCCACTGAGCTATGTAGCTCACCCAACTACTCCCTCCTCAGGTACAGAACAAGAAGGTTAGCAATCCTTGCAAGGCATCAAAAGCTCCAAGATATTAGAAACTTTTGTAATTAAGTTAGTTTAATTACTTTTGGAAAACTTCATAGCATGTTAAAAACATTGAGCATCTTATACGTTGTATTTTGTGTCAAGTTTTTTTTTATAATGTTAATAATGTAATTAAAGTTATGTATGAGCTTTGGGTTGTTTTTGTAAAAGAATTAAAACTGAAAAGTTCCACAGGTGTATATGTATGTTTCTTTTATAGTTATTCATCTCAAATCCAAGACTTTTCTAGGTGTAAAAATCGTGTGCCATCTTTAGGGGCAAATCTGAGATCAATTGAGGTAAAATTTGTTAAATTTGTCTATCACAAAGTTGTAGCTTATCCTTCTAGCTTTCTAACGATATATAGTACAAAATTTTTGGATTTCTAAGTTAAAAGTTAGGGTACTTGTAAAGGAAGAAGTATCTTCTGCCTTTTGCTTCTTCTGTGATGACGTCATCTTCTCCTGTGTTTCTTCTATGATGACATCATTGTTGGATCGGAAAAAGAAAGCATGCTTAGTTTGGAGAAATGATAGATTTCAAAACTTTTTAAGAAATCATCTTGCA
>JANJEY010000003.1:55887422-55899699 GCA_024703695.1 Erythroxylum cataractarum | reverse complement strand
GTTTCAGGCGCACGGTCACAACAACGAAAAGAAAATGGAAGTGTCACATGCGCATTGCATATGTATATGATTGACTGCGAAATGTGAAAGATGAAATTGCATGTGATATTTCTGTAAATGCTATTGTGTGATTATGTGTATATGATTTGTGAATGCATGAGTTGGGTGAACCATCGATGATGGTTTCTCGCTGAGTTCGCAAACTCACCCAACATTGCATTATATTTTTCAGGTCAGCGATAGTAGGTTTCCTAGCTCCAGATTGTTAGAGTCTTCTCTGCCTTGTAGATCATCGGCAAGAGAGGCTATGGCGCAGAGGTGGATCAGCTGGGATCTTCTTTTTGGGATGACCTAGTTAGGAGTTATCAGTTTCTTTGTGTGTTGTATAGGCGATGCTTTGGACAAGATTATGTATTTTCGGATTAAAGAAATGAAAAGTAAAATTTGGGTTTCCATTTTTAGTGATTATTATATTTGGATGCCATGTAGATTGTAGTTGGTTGCTCAGTAGTACACCTTTGTCGTGGGTTACATGTCAGAGCGACCTGCGGGCGTCCCGATATGTACCCTATGGTAAGGGGCGCTACAGTAGATATAGCTTCTACCTAGTATTCATAAGGTAGACCACTTTTACATAACGCTGTCCTGGCCATATCAACAAGATTCATGTTCTTTGGACATGAAAAGTTATGGGTTATACCATTTTCATTACAAAAATCTTCAAATTTTTTGTTATCGAATTCACCTCCATGATTGCTCTAAATAGATGTAATGCAATACCTTTTTTTAATTTTAATTTTTCTGCAAAACTTCTAGAATATTTCAAAAGTATCATCCTTATTTAATAGAAAATAAAGCAATGTAAATCTAAAATAATCATCTACTATAACAAAGCCATAGTGTTTACCACTAAAGCTTTGAGTTCTATTAGGACCAAATAAATCCATATGTACAAGTTCAAACGGTTAGTTAGAAGAAAAATATTTTTAGGGGGAAAGCTACTTCTGATTTCTTTACTTTTTTGACAAGCTTAACAAACTTGATTACTCTCAAACTTCTAGTTCGGTAGTCCTTTTACTAACTCATTTTTGGATTATTTTTATAAAATGCTCAAGCTATCATGTCCAAATCTTCTATGCCAGATAAATGATTCCTTGTTAGTGAAACAAAATAGTTAACATTTTGTGAAGACATGTGTTCCAATTGAGCACACTATATATTCTGATTTTTAAGACTAGCAAAAATAATGTTGTCATTAAGATTATTAATAATTTCACAATGGGATGTATAAAAAATGACTCTATAACGCTTATCACATAATTGAATTACACTTAACAAGATATGTTTCAAACCATCAACATAAAGAACATGATCAATAGAAGCAGAATTAAGGTCACCAATTTTACTAATTCCGATGACTTTTGCCTTGTTTTTTTCAACAAAGACAACATTACCTCCATCTTTGCTTTCAATATAATTGAAATGTGATATTTCACCTGTCAGGTGTCTCAAATAACTACTATAAAAAATCTATTGACTTTCTCTTGTCTCTGTTTTGAAGCATATTTGCAAAATGTATTATCTCATTTTAAGTACCCAAATTTTATGGGTCCTTTTAGGTTAGTAATTTGAGCTTTCAGTCTCCAAACATACGTTAAAGATAATTTATTTGCTTTTCAAAAGCTATAGGAATGACTAATATCATCATGTCTAACGCAATAATTGTATAAAATAGATGAATGAGAGTTATTATAATTTGCTTCCATTTATCAGGTTCATGTTGTTTTGGCTATAGCTACTGCTGGATTTAACAAAGAAATTCTTGTATGACCTAATATTATTATTTTCATTATATCCTATTTCAACCTTATCAAACACACCTTTACCATTCCCAAGTAATGCATTAAGATTGTCTTTTCCATTAACAAAATTGACAAGATCCTTTTACAAAGAAATGATTTTTCCAGCCAATTTCTCTTTCTTAAGTTCTAGGGCAATAACTTCTTCTTCTAGTTGTTTTACCTTATCACAATCGTTCTTAAGCACTACATTTTCTAACTGACTTACCTTTTGTTCTAAGAATTTCTTTTCAAATGCTTTTTGCTTATTGTCATTTTCAAGAGACATAATTTTAGACAACAAGTTCTTATTCTCATATTCTAATGATTTAATCTTATTCATTAAGGAAGCATCATTATTCTTGGACTTCTCAAAATTTTTGATATACTGCATTGATAATTTTTTATACTGATCATACAGTTCATCATATACATCTCTTAATTCATCTATTTTAATATCAGAGTCAAAATAATAGACCTTATTGTCCCCTGATTCGACTATAAAATAAACGTTATTGACTTCTTTAGGATCGTCTTCTTCAAAGTTTTCAAATTTTTCATCTAACCAAGCTGCAGTCATAGCTTGCTTTCTGAGTTTTCTATTCTCTGTTTTCATACTCTTCTCGAGATAATACCCATATCAGCTAATGTCTTTCTTTGACATTTAGTTATGCATTTATTCTATCAACATTAGTCCGTATTTCTACATTGTTAGTAGCAAGAGGTGTGGCTCCAATTTTGATAGTTTTCCATATTTCGATATCTACATATTAAAAAATAAATAGTCATTCTCTCTTTCCAATAGGAATAGTTGTTTCAATTGAAATAAGGAGGTTTTGAGATGGATTGTCCTTCAAGGCTTCTAAAATTGTTTGTCATGATCTATTACATGCTGTAAAACATAATAAATGTGAAACCTCTCTCTTATACCGAATGATAAAGCAAACACATATAAGAGGGGGGTGAATTGTGTGTGATTTAAAAATTTTGAAGTTACTATCAATTTGTGTAAACAATAAGAACAAAATAAATTTCAATAAAAAAGTCTATAAATAAAAGGAGCTTATTAAAAATGAAAGGAGTCTATTAACTTTTAAATAGCGAAAGGGGCCTATTAACGCTTAGAAACGAAAGGAGCCTGTTAATGTTGAAAATGAAAGCAGCTTGTTAAAGAAAATCTTTTGCAATATTAAAACAAAAGGAGCCTATTACAAAAGTGAAGGAGCCTCTTGTAAGTTAAGCATACACACTATAATGCAAAAATTTAAAAGTTAAGAGAGAGAGAGAGTGTGACATAGTCAATTTATATAGTTCAACTTATAATAAAGCCTACGTCTAATCCCCAAGTATTCAAGTTAAGTATTTAACTACAAAACTCCAAGTAGTACATTTTCACGAGCCTCTCCAAGCTCATAAGGATATATTTTCAAGGTTCATCAACCTTCCACACTCGTAATGTTTAACAAGCCTCTACAAGCTTTCAATAAAAATATATAAAGAGTTTAACAGTCTCTCTCAATAGAGTGATTTCACTTTCTAAGATACAAGGCGTCTAATATAGATATGACTTTTAAGAATATTTTATATTGCTGAAGTATTTCGTAAATCTGTGTCTTTTTTGCAAATAGAGTGACTCCTCCTTAAATGGACATTTTTTTCAACTAGTCATTGCTTCATTTTAATTATAATTTGGTTTTGTATCTAACGAATCTTTGATATCGTCTCTACTGGAATCTTCCAATATTCAGACGTTAAGAGAAAAGTTTTGTCAAAATTTTCAAAGCTAATTATTCAGATTAGTAAGATATTTCCGAATGTTGTGAAATCATTTCTAATAAAGTAAGTTCATAAGAAAATTTCTGCAAGATTTATTTCCTTTTAAGAAATTTGTCATCATCAATGAAAGAAAATAACTCTGATTTAAATTTTGAAATATTTTATAGTTATAATTAAAATCATTAATAATAAACCTTAGGCTAATTGTATATTCTAATTTGCTACATCACATGTAAATAACATACAAAATTTGTTGGCATAATGAACATTTTTGTGTATTCAATAAGTATGTCAAGCTCAAAACTTTCAAGTAGAGAGTTTGAGTCTGCTTCCAATTCTGTGGCAAAGTAAATAAGTTTGTTTTGTTTTTTACCCTTAACTTTGACAAATTTTGCTACTTTCTTCCTCCTTACACTCTCACATTTTGATCTAAAAGAAGAAAAATACCCTATGTGATTGAAATCCCTTCAAATCAAATGGCTTGTAGGACGAACGAAATGAAATTGTGGAACCGAGCCCTTATCTATGTTAAAACATAAAATTATGTCATTAAGTTAGAATAGAAAATCTACACATCTTGTGCACATGATCTTAAGATTCATTATTATGAGCAAGAACAGGGGGAGGAGTAAATTTATTTTTATTAGAATAGTTAAGAGAAAATAGGAAATCAATGTCATGTAAGTTGGTTATGACAACATCGTGCGGCGTTGTCAAACTACGTGCATGGAGAAGAATATGGTACTTATCGAGGATGAATTAATTGATAATACTGCATGACAATGGATTTTATTAGGTCCGTAACTGATTAATTCACATGACATTGTGATGCAAACCAGTTAACTTTGGATTACATGGAAGATCTTAACCGTGGGAAGGCTTGCGGCAAGATGAAAAAAAAGGCCTAAATCTTGCATATGAAGCCGGTTCGTGACCTATGATACCCTTTTGGAAAGGATCGTGCGAGACAAACAACTTCGAGGGCCAAATTTCACTGTTTAGTGGCCAAATTTTGCATTTGTTTTTTTAAGACTATTTTATTATTTTTTAGTATTTTATTTGCTTAATCTTGTCAAGTTTCGGATTAGGGTTTTTTTAGGCATTATAAATAGGCCTTATTTATGTTTTATGAAGGATCAATTTTTTACATCAAAAATTTCATTCCAGAATTTGGCTTTGCCTTTCTTTCAAAATTGCTTGTCATTCTTGTTCATCTTTTTGTCCAATCAAACGACATTGATTAAATCCTAAACAGAGTCTAAACGTTCTTGTTCCATTCTTAACTTCCATTCTGCATCATTTGGTATCAGAGACTATCCTCCATGGCTACTAATTATGAAGAACGACTTATTATCTTAGAAACATCCGTGGCAAACTTATCCGAACAAACAGCAGAAATAAGACAGATGCTAGGACAGCTGTTAAACCTAGCAAGGATTAACCACCCTCTACAGTGGCAATTCCTAAGGTTGTTCATCTGCAACCAATTTATAGAGGACCAATAGATCAAATTAGAGCAGTTTAGAATTACAGGGATCGTGAAAATCAAAATGATGAATACAAAATCAAGGTAGATCTTCATAATTTTAATGGTACATTGGATGCAGAAGTTGTTTTAGATTGGTTAGTGGAGGTTGAAAGATTCTTTGAGGTTATGGGTGTGGAAGATGAACGTAGGGTTCCTATTGTGGCTTACAAATTGAAGGGAGGTGCAGAAACATGGTGGACTTCTGTTCAGAATGAGCTCTATCGCAGACAACATCCGCCTATTCGAAACTAGTTGGATATGAAGCTTATGATCTAACAAAGATTCTTACCTAGTGATCACGTACAGGTACTGTACAATCATTATCATGATTGCAAGCAGGGAAGTAGGAAGGTGGATGAGTATACATAAGAGTTTTTGAGGCTATAAGCAAGATGTGATAATTTTGAAAATGAAGCGCAGCAAGTAGTTCATTACCAGAGGGAGTTGAATCATGAAATTCATTGTATGATGGGTATTGCTGTAATTTTCACATTAGCATATGCTATTAAGATGGCGAAGAGGGCTGAAGAGTCCGTTGAATGGCAGCCTCAACAACTGTGTAATCGAAATTTAAATTAATGAAATTCAGGTTCTTCAGGCAGTCAGACATATCGAGGGTATTATGGTGGGCTATCTTATAGGGCTGTAAATTCAGGAAGTAATCATAATGCTATGGAAGAGAAGAAAGACAACAAGGTAAAGGCAGCTGAAGCGGACAAAAACAGAACCAATCCTTATAAAAAATCAATTGGAAACACATGTTATCGTTGTGGAAAGTCGGGGCATACATCAAAAATTATTCAGACGGAAGAGCATCTATTAATCGATGATAGGTTAACGTGATTGAGGAAATAGTTGACTGTGAAGAAGAAGCAGATGGGGATGAGGGTTCAATTGCTGGCTCAGAAGATGGAGAAGTGACTTTTATGGTGAAAAAAATTTTATGTTCTCCAAAACAGAAAGGAGAGACGCAAAGGAGGAAGATATTCCAAACAAAATGTCAAGTGGGAGAAGCGATTTGCAGATTGATCATAGATAGTTATAGTTGTGAGAATCTAATCACAAAACAGTTAGTGGAGAAACTACAATTCCTGGGACCCGATCCAGAGACCGGACCCCAATCGAAAAACGGAAAACGAAATCAAAAAATCGAAAGAATCCGAAGCAGAAATCATAACGAGAAAGAAATGAATACAAATCGAAAACGAATCGAATACAAATGTAATAGGAAATTTGAATCGAAAATTTGAATCGATTCAAAAGCGGAAACATAAACATATCGGAAGTGAATCGAAAACGGAATAATCGAATAACAAAAATGCGAAACAAATACGAAGCGAATTCAAAGCATACAAACGGAGCAACTAAACTGGACAAAGGTCCGACATCCAGTAACAAATATCTTAGAAATAACTATCGCATTGGAAACCTAGACTAAATATCCATCCGAAACCGGTCTAATTTTTTTCTTTTTTTTTCTTATTCATTTCTTTCATCTTTATTCAATCTCATAACAATAACAAATCAAACAATACAATTTCCCTATTGGAACATTTATCCTTATACAAAACTCAATCATATTAATCTTCTTAACAATCATACTTATCCCATAATTCATCTTTTAATCAAACTTATTTATCCTTAATCTCATACTAATCTCAAAAATACTTGGTTCTTCTTATTCATCATATTTCAAACTTATTAACAAAAACCTATATCTTATTCTTATTCTTTCTTTTTTCATAGAAATTTCGGCAGCATAACGGCTACATTTTAACTAACCCAAAAAGCTGCAAAGTGTAAAACTCACTTCTATAAATCAATCACACAATCATCAAAATCCACCCTTTTTGTTCAACATCAATTTCGTAGCCTGTAAATAAGCTACAAATTGCAAAATGATCAGAAGGAAAATATTGATAAAATTATAAAAACAGATTAAGCTCAATAATGTCCTTTTCATTAAAAATTGTCAATAAAATAAGGAATAACAAAACTCTCTGAATCTTTTATTAATTCTAGCAGTTTTTTTGGTAAAATGGTGAGCTTCTCTTATTCTCCCTTAGTCACTCCCTTTTCTTTTTTTTCTTTTGCTTCAAGGGTAGAGACTTTCATAACTTCTCCAAACTTGATGTTTGTTGTCATCTATTCTTCTTCCTCATGCTTCTTTGAAGATTCGACATCATCAACTCTTATGAATGGTATTATTGATGGGTAAGGAAGAGGAGGAATAGGGAGGGCACTCATTCTTTTATTCATCTTTTTTCTACTTATCTTGGTCTTCTATATAGTGGGTTTAAGCTAGTCTATCTACTGGTTCTCCTAACTCTTTCCCACTCCTAAGTGTGATAGCCTTAACTTGCTCATTTGGATATACTTCTGTGTTACTCGAAAGATTTTCCACACTTTTTGTAGATAACACATTGGCAAGCTATTCCACTTGAACCTCCAAGTTAAGAATAGAAGAGGTATAAGTCCTTGTTACTTGGTCAATTTTCTCTTCTAACCTCTTCCAAGCCTCATCCACACTCATGAGCTTGTTTATGATCTTGTTTAGTTTGAAATCATAGTCATTGTATTTATCTTTTTGATATCCATTTGACCCCTAATTTCTAAACTGAAGCTCAGTATTGTTAGATAAATGAAATTTTAAGTGGTTATGCCACCCCAACTGGTATATGCTAGAATAAGGATTGTTATCTCCCTAACCAGCTTATGTTCCATTAAAGTTAAATTGTTCCACGTTGTTGTTTTCCCCTAAGAAACAATCAGTTATGATATGATTCATATTTGTGTTGCGTTACTCTAACTAGAGAGGAAGAGGTGGCTTTTAGGCTATTCAATTGTTTAGTTAGGTTGTTGATTTTAACCTGTAATGTTTTCATTGAATTTGCAGAGGCAATCATTTCTCCTGGGTCTTAAAAGGTTGACTAATCTCTACTTCATTCTAATGCCCAAAGACAACTAATGTATACTATTGTGTACTACTTCAATTGTTTTCCTCATGAATGATCCTCTAGCAACTACGTCTATGGTGGTCTTTGTGGGTTGATTAACTCCAACGTAGAAGCTTTGCAATAGGAATTCGTTGGGTAAGTTATAATGAGGATAGCTTCTTTGCAACTCCTTATACTGCTCCCATACTTCATATAAAGACTTCCCATCATTTTACTAGATATTGATAATTTCCTTGATTAGTCTTATTATCTTGTTTAGAGGGAAATATTTCTCTAAAAAAGCTTGCACTAACTGCTCCCAAGTTGTGTTATTTGCTGGGTGAAGAGAATTCAAGCCTTAACTTGATCCCTAAATGTAAAAGGAAAGAGTCTCATCCTAACAGCATCCTCCGACATCCCAATATATTAGAAGGTGTCGTAAATTTCTAAAAATTAGCTAAGTAAGCATTAGGACCCTCATAGGCTAATCTATAGAATTGCAAGTTAGTTCGCAGCATGTTTAGTAGTGATGGTTTAATCAAGAATGTATTCGCTTCCACTGGTGATCGTGTAATCCCTTGACGATGGGAATTGAGTTGTAGCCTTATGACGTCTGTAAGGGTTTGTTGCTCTCTATAATGTATTTCCTCCACAATCGTTCTTTCCATCTCTTTTTAGCATTCAACTATTGAGATTTGCCATTGTTGTCTGGTGATATCCAAGTTGATGTGTCGTTTACTTTATTCCCAACTTCTCTTTTCTTCTTTTTTCAAAAAAGAAGATGAAAAAGCCTTAGACTACAAGAATTGAACTAATTGCCTCCCCGATAATAGTGCCAAAAACTTGATTGGAGGTTTCATTATGTGTAATTTTTAATTATTAACCCTCGATAATTCACAAGCGCACAGTTCTTTAACATAGTACCAAAGGTGTCAATCCTACAAAGAGGGAACTAATCTTATCCTAAAATCTAAGGCGAGAACCAAATAACAAGAATTTAATAAGCAATGAAACTAATGATCGAATTTAATTCAATTAATTAAATTAAGAATCAAACGTAAAAATACTAATTACTAAGCAATTGCAACACACTCAAGAATTAACCAAATGAAATTACCAATTGAGAGAAAAGGAATTTTACCTATCCTTAATGCTAAACTAACTGATTATGAATTATTGGACTGTTGGTTCTAGACTATCCTAAGGTTGATTACTCTTTCTCGAGTTATAAACATTAACCCTAATTACATTATGGAGGTTGCAATATCTCTATTCACAACCTATCCAAAACCCTAATTAGTTTTAAAGTTCTTTAATAAACTATCAAAAACTTATACAAGATCTCTCTTCGTACAAATTACTAATTTGATTTAATTCTGATTTCTATTAAATCACCTAACTCTTGTTCATCCAATTTAATCATTTTTCACTATATTCACCCTCTCAGTTTATTAGCGAATTCTGCAATTGCAAAATCAAACTACAACAATATCCAATAAGCACATAAACAATCAAATTCTCATTAATTCAAGAATAAAATTTCAAAAGTGAGTTTAGAACATCATCGACATTCTAAATCCTATGGTCAACTATTTAATCCAATTATTTACAATAATAAAACCAAAAAGAATAGGAAATATAATCTAAAATGGATGATGGGAGGTAGCAATGTCGAGAAACTCCTAGTCTAAGAAGTACTTCGAGTCAGCTTCTTCTCATTTTCTCTCTTCCTTCTTCTCTTCCTTTATCTATCGATGATCTCTCTCTAGGGTTTCCCAAGGTGGCTACTGCCAAAGCTCTTGTATTTGCCTCTTTTTTTATTTTTATATCCTCTTGTATTTTGGGTAACCATAGGATTTTTTTGGGATCCAAAAGGTCCAAAAATCCCTCAAAACTTGAAATTCATGAGTATCTGCGTGTTTATTTGACAAGCGACGACTATGGCCCACATCTGAGCCTTTTGTCACAATCGAGGCATACAGACCATGATCGTCGGCCATTCTTTGGGCTTCTATCACGATTGCAGCGGCCATTGTTTGGCCAAATGTCTCTGAAACTCCTCCATTCTTTGATGTTGACTCTGAAACACTAGCAAATACATCAAGGTACCTCAAAAACATAATAGTTAAGCTCAAACGCTTGTATTAACCCTTAAAACACTTAAAACACAAATAATTAATAGACTAACACAATTATAACCTAAACAAATACTAAATGATTGAATTAACGGCTAAACATATATCAAACTATGCCCTAAAACACGGTCCAATTTACACTTATCAATAATAGAGTTAATGATATTAATTTTATGATATGTATCATCAAAGACAGGACCACTCAAAGCCTTAAATATGGTGAACTCCTTATTACGTTTAATTTCAAATTACCCTTAACTATATCAATTAATACTTTTCCAACAAACAAAAATGACCTCCCTAGGATGATATAGACCCTAATGTTGTACTAACGTCTATTAGGAAAAATTTTGTAAGAGAATTAAGTTGACTTACTATGACAAGTAGGTCTTCCACTACCCTAAATAGATACCTAATAGACTGATCCACTAATTAGAGTGACATAGCAGTTGGTTTGAGTTCTTCAATTCCAAGCTTCCTAAAAATAGATAAAGAGGAATTATATTAACATTCACACTTAAATCACATAAACAACTATAATTATTAAAATTACCAAAATAGCAAAGAATCATTAAACTCCTTAGATCTTTTAACTTTATAGGTAACTTGTTATGAATACTCCTAAATTTTAATTTTTTAGAGACAATCTCCATCAAAAAAATTATAGAATATGGCATTATAATTGATGGTTTAGAGAAACGGTTATTAATATCCAACATTTTAAAAATCTTTAAGAAATTTTTAAAGTTGTATCCATCTTTTCTCTTCTTTAACCTTTAAGGGTATACAAAAGGTGGAACATAAGGTTTTACAGAAGGTTTGATTATCTACTTAAGACCAACATAGATTAAAGGTAGAACTGGTATAGATTCCATTATTATAATTTATTACCCTGATCCAAAATGAAAATGATGGCAAATGAAGGTGAGAATAACACTGATTTACTTCCATCTCCAATGTCTTCCACACTTGGATCAACACTAAAATTAATTGAAGGTGAGATCAATATTAATCTTTGTCTTTTTCCTTTGTACACTTCCTCTTCCTTAGGTTTCCCCAAAGGTTCAAATTCTTTTTTCTATTGGCATCAGTGTCAAATGTTTTCCCGCTCCTTAAGTTAATGGCACAAACTTGGTCTATAGAGTCTACCTTATTACTATTAGAAATTTTTTCTCAATGACTTTAAATTTTTCTTGGAAAATAGGATGGCTTGTATCTCTAAATTATAAATAGATTCATTGTTTGATAACAATGTTTTTAAACTTCCCTAAATTATCCAATTATTTTTTAATTGTGTAATCAAAGATATAAACTGCTTAAGCATCCTTTCTATAGGTTTGACCTATTATGGTAGTGAATGTAGAAACTAGGGTCATTTTTGGAACATAGATGGTCCTAAAAGCTTACCTATCTAGCCTTTGTTCTTTCCATGAGGTACTTAAATAGTTCCTCCACCCTAGATTGCATGCAAAGGAAAGGGATCATTCATTACTTGCTTTCCTCTATAGGAAACCATGTACTTTGCTTCTTTATGTTATCTTTGGGTTGGCACAATATTCAAGCATACATGGAAAGTATGCCCATACATGCCATATTAATAGCATGCCCTTTTATTTCATATTTAACTTTAAAAACATAGATTAGCTACTTATGATTATCTAAAACTACTTGCACCTCTAAAAAAGTTTTTTCAAGTTTTCCCTTACCACTTTGGCTGAAGAATTAATCACCAAGGCCTTAATAATCTTTTTAACCTTCTTGACATTTTTATATAGATAGTCACTTACACAACTGTTAGCCCCGGGTCCCGGATCCCCATTCCCGAGGCGGCCCCTCGGGTCGCGCCGACGACTGCGCCCAACATAGCGGACCCGATCCCAACATCCATACATAATTCGATTCACATTACATACATACACATATTCTGTACATGCATTCCATCTATGAAGTCAACACCCCATAAACCAAGGGGCTTCATGCCATAACAATCCAAAGGAAATTCAGCAACTATTCTCAAATATAGCATAATACAAAATAAAATTTAAATCCAAAATACATGAGTAT